>APFE031273084.1:0-118905 GCA_000404065.3 Pinus taeda | reverse complement strand
TTTAATAAAGACCCACTTAGTCATTTATTTCCAAAGTCACTTTTCTTTTCTAATTTTACATTGACTTTATTAAAGTCATTTTAAAATTAGACTTTAGTAACTTTATCACTTAAAGTCACTTTTAAAATAGATTTAACTTTATAAAAGTTATAAAGTCACTCTAGGAGAAAAAATAAATTCTTTTGGACACTTTTCCCTAGGCCAAAGATCAAAGCTTTAGGGAACCACCTGTCCTCTGGTACCAAATTTCAACACTCCCTCTTATCGAGGAAGGTGTTCCTCACCACACCCATCTTGTCTCTGAAGTAGAGATGCTTGCCTCGTGGTAAGGCTTTGATAAGAATATCTGCAACCTGCTCATCAGTGGGAATATATTCAAGCTTCATAGCTCCCTTCTGAACATAGTCTCTGATGAAATGATATTTGATCCCGATATGCTTTGACCTGTCATGAAATATTGGATTCTCCGTGAGTTTAATGCAACTCTGATTATCACAGTAAATCACTGAAGGTCTCAACGGCTGACCAAATAAGCCAATCAACATCTTGCGAAGCCAGATGGCCTCACAACTAGCTAGACTGGCTGCCATATACTCTGCTTCCGCCGAACTCAATGTTCGGTTGAACCATGACACTACTACCGAACCCAACCCAAAACAACACCTTGAAGTGCTCTTCCTATCAGAAGCACAACTTGCCCAATCAGAATCAGTATAACTTGCCAATCTCACCCCATCCCCCTGCCTGTAGTCCAAACCATAATCCACTGTTCCCTGCAAGTACCGCAAAATGTGTTTTACAGCCACCGAGTGAACCTTCCTAGGCTCACACATAAACTGACTCATCGTGTTGCCTGCAAAACAAATATCTGGTCTAATATTGACCAAATACATCAAGGAACCAATCAGCTGCCTGTATAATGTGGGATCCACCAACTCGGAATCCGAAACATGAAGCTTCTTCCAGTTGGTGATCATCGGTGTCGACATGGGTTTACAATCCTCCATGTGGAATCTGCCAAGGATGTCCACAATATACTTCCCCTGCCCCAGGAAGAAATGCCCCTCCTCCTGCCACACCTCCAAACCCAAAAAGTAATGCATCAAGCCGATGTCCTTTATCTCAAACTCCGCCGCAAGATCTCTCTTGCAGTGTTCTATGAGTGTCTCTGCACTTGTAATGATCAAGTCATCCACATACAACACCAGAATGAGAGGCTCCTCACCTATCACAATATAGTAGAGGTTCGGATCTGCCTCACTCTTTGTGAAACCCATCCCCTGCAAGTATGTATCTATCCTGGAGTACCAAGCTCTGGGAGCTTGCTTCAGGCCATAAAGGGCCTTCTTCTGTCTGCACACATGGGACTCCTTCCCATGCACCTCAAAGCCTTGTGGCTGCTCAATGTACACCTCCTCCTGTATGAAGCCATTGAGAAATGCAGTTTTCACATCCGTTTGGTGGATCTTCCAACCCATCTCTGCTGCTATCGATATAATGGAGTAGATCGAAGTATATCGAGCCACGCGAGCGAAGGTCTCCTCATAATCAACTCCCTCTACCTGGGAGAACCCTCTAGCCACAAACCTCGCTTTGAATTCTCAATGTGACATCTGCAGCATGCTTTACCTTGTAAAGCCATCTGGAAGTAACCACGGACTTGCCCTCAGGCCTCGGCACCACCTCCCAAACATCATTCTTCATGATAGAAGAATACTCCTCCTGCATGGCCTCTCTCCAGACCTACTGGCTAGCTGCCTCCTCATAGCTAGAAGGCTCAGAGTCAAGGATGCTGGTAACCATCGCCATATAGCTACAAAATCTCTCAGGTGGTCTACTCTCTCTGACCGGCCTCTTCGACTCAGCAACAGATGTGGCATCTCTCAAGGTGTCCTGAAGCCACTTGGGCTTCCTCTTCCCTGAGCACACTTCTCCCATTAGAGAATGAAACTTCTCCTCTTCATCATCAGAGGCCTAAACTCCTGACTGTCTGTCTGCTGTCCTCCTGCCTGTACCTGAACCTGTAGAAGCTGAGGTACCCTGTGAACTGTCCATCAGTGGACTCCCTAGTGAACTGCTCGGAGCACCACCCCTCTGGCTCGGCGAGCCACTGCTCACTGACGGACCTGACATCCTCATAGATGTACCTCCTGATCCTCCTGATCCCGGCCCACTGGATCCCTGCGACTGACTCAACTGCTGCTGAGGGTTTGGCTGATCTAGATACTCTAACTCCCGTGACCTCCGAAAGGCCCTGTCCTCCTTGAACTTCATATCCCGCCTAACAACAACTCTCCACTGTGCAGGAATGTAAATCCGAAAGGCCTTTGAGGTCTCACTGTAACCCACAAAGATACCCTTCTCTCTGGTGGGCTCTAGTTTGGTCCTCTTCTCCTTGGGTATGTAGGAGTATGTAATGCATCCAAAGATACGAAGATGACCAATATCAGGCTTCTTCCCAGAGAAAGCCTCCTCCGGAGTCATGTGCCCCAAGGCACGATGCGGACTCCTGTTCTGCAAGTAAACAGCTGTGTTGCAGGCCTCTGCCCATAAGAACAATGGCAACCCCTGATCATGTAACATGGCTTTGGCAGCCCCTATGATGGATCTATTTTTCCTCTCTGCAACCCCGTTCTGCTGGGGGTTGTAAGGAACAATGAACTCCCTCCTAATGCCTATCGCCGCACAATAATCAACAAACTCTCCAAGGGTGTACTCTCCCCCATTGTCCGACCTCAGGGACTTGATCTTCCGACCTGTCTGTGTCTCCACAAGAGCTCTAAACTCCTGAAACCGCTTGAAGACCTCACTCTTGGTCTTCAAGAAATAAATCCAGGTCCTCCTGGAGTGATCATCAAATAAAACATAGTACTCATATCCACTCAAGGAAACATGAGACATCCGACTGCTCACAACAGAATGAATCAAATCAAGTATCCCAGTCCCTCTGCTGTCACTGCTTGGAAAAGGGGATTTGGCAAATTTACCCATCGCACATCCTCTGCAAGTATCAAAGTGATCAGTACTGAAATTTGGCACACCTGTAGTGATCTCCCGCAAGGTCCTCAAGGCTCCATGATACATATGCCCCATCCTGCGGAGCCAAATCTCACATAGCTCAGAACTGCTAGCTCTGCTGTCGGTACTACTGCTCAATGCCACAAGGGACTAGAATGCAAACTTGTACACCTATCACTCTAGTTGAATCAGCTGGAGTGCCCCTGGGATACATCAACACCTATCCTGCCCTGAACAGTATCTCATATCCTCTGTCCTCCAAAGCTGAGACGGATATGAGGTTCTTCCTCATCCCTGGCACATAAATAACATTTGACACCTTCAAGGGAGGTTTGGACTCCCTCTGAAATGTCAGTGTCCCCACCCCAACTGTTCTAACAATTATGTCATCACCAAGTACTACCTCTATATCAGTGCCACTCTCTGAAAGCTCAGAGAAGTACTCACGAACTCCTGTCATGTGACGTGAAGCCCCACTGTCCACATACTAGATACCCGAAGATGCTCCGCTAATTGAGGGAAAAGCATGCTCCCTCTGAACCTGTGTGGTAGGTGATCCTGCACTAGAGGACTCATACGCAGTGAACCCAAACTCCCGGTAAAAACGAACTGCAAAGTCCTCAACCTCTGCTGAAGCTGCCACGCTCTGGTTCTTCCCCTTCTTTTTCTTCTTCTCCGGACACACAACTGCATAGTGTCCCATCTTTTGACAATTCCAACACTTCACCTTGGAATAGTCCTTCTGTGTGTTTACCTGTTTACCTTTACCTTTGCCTTTGCCCCCACCATTGCTTGTGGAAGCCTGCTTCTTCCCTTTGCCTTTCTTGCCTCCTGCTGACAGTGCTACATCCTCATCTTGCTCAACTGGCTTGGCTGCCCCAGGCTGACCTTTCCTGATCTCTGTCTGAATGCAATCATCCCAAAATCTCTCCCATGTGGGAAGGGTCTCACATGCACAAACCCCATCAACAAAGTTCATCCATGAACGGGGGAGGCCATTCACTGCAATCCCGATTCCGCACCAACTTAGTGGGTGGAATGGCCTCTCCAATTGCTGCCAACTCATCTCTCACATTAGTAATCTTTGTGAGATATCCAGCTGCACTATCATTACCCATCTTAATGTTCTTCAGCTTTTCCTTCAGGACCATTTTCCGGTTCTCATTGGTACTCTGGTAGAGATTAGACAATGCTGTCCACATCTCATGGGCATTGCTCTTTCCTTTCACATGAGGAATGCAATGGTCTTTGACTTCGTCTAGAATCAGTCTCTTACCCTTGTTGTTCTTTTCATTATACTCAGCCAACTGAGTAGCGTCAATAGGCACAACAACAGGGTTTTGTGTGGTATGCACCATGATATCCCAGACTTCTGCCTCCTCAAAGATACTCTGCATTCTCTCATTCCAAACGCTGTAATTTGTATGCCCATCCAGCCTATCCTCCACCCTCAATCCCAATGACATCCTGCTGTCCTAAAACTGAAAAATAGCACTGCTGTAGTAAAGATAAAACTGTTGTTTGTGAAAAATCAGCTTGCTGGAATTTTCTGAGTGAAAAATCAGCAGGCTGTAATTTTCCTCCTTACTGTCCCAAATTGCACTTTAGCACTCAAGCTCTGATACCATGTAGAAATTTATCATTTCCCACCCCGGTTTTCAGTTTCACCTTATTTCTCCCATATAGTTAAATGCCCTTTCCCATATCCATACATTCAACAACTGAAAAAATAAATTTTTGCTGAAAACACAAATTTTGGAAATTTTACAGAATGCTGGAAAATGCAGAAATAAAAAATCAGTAGGTACAAACAGTCATTTAACACATTTGAATACAGTGATTTTTGGTCAATGTAACCCTGGAAAAACCCCCTACAACTCTTGGGGACAACCAATTCGAGAGCTCTCTTTATTTCTGAAAATGCCTTTTTTACAGTGAGAAATATTCAGCAAAAAATCAGCGAGCAAATTTACAACTTATCTCTTTTCCTGTGCCTCACAGCAAACTGAAAATTACAGCAAACAGGACAGCAATAAATGTTGTACGACCTCGATTTTCATGCCCACTTTTAGCCTTAAATGCTGCTATACGGCCTGCATTAAATGCGTTGTACAGACTGCAATAAATGCGTTGTACGGACCTCGATTTGCATGCAGAAAAAAACAACAAACTGCTCCTCGATTTCTGTGTAAACCAGCTGTACGGATTTCTAGAAAATCGTGCCAAAATCAGCATTTCACTGTGTTGAATCAGCTGTACAAATCTGCTCAACTGCTACCTTGGAATGTGTGCCAAACTGTTGTCTCCTTCTCCTCCTTGTCCAGAAATCTCCCTTGCTCTCTTGCTCTCCTTCTCTCAATCTATTCATGAAAGAATGAATGACCTTTTGCCTCATTTTCCTCCTTTAATCTAATCCTAAGTGACTTTTGGGTAACCTCTAAATCCAATGGCTGAAATAGATTGAGATCTAGGGCTGAGATTAAATGCTCATTTAAATCTCACTTTTTATTTTTTTAACTCACCCCACTTTAATAAAGACCCACTTAGTCATTTATTTCCAAAGTCACTTTTCCTTTCTAATTTTACATTAACTTTATTAAAGCCACTTTAAAATTAGACTTTAGTAACTTTCACTTAAAGTCACTTTTAAATTAGATTTAACTTTATAAAAATTATAAAGTTACTTTAGGAGAAAAATTAAATTCTTTTGGACACTTTTCCCTAGACCAAAGATCAAAGCCTTAGGGAACCACCTGTCCTTCGGTACCAAATTTCAACATGAGATTCTTGCTTGAGCTGCCTGGTACAATAGAGTTCCAAAACCTTTTCTTGAGACTTCCTTGCATTGTTCATCACCAAGCACTACTGCCTTTTATGATATGTTGAGATTATTTGATTCCTTGACTGTGAGGGTATGGAATTGAAATCAAGAATTTTGAGAGCACAGTCATTTTGTCCACCTGAGATGTGGCATTGTGTTCTCCTTCTAAAGTGACATTGTTATAATGTATGTTGTCATTGTATATCTTTGTAACCTTGTTGCAATGCTCCTTGCTGGAGTAGAACCTTGCTTGAGTTGACTAGCATGAGCAAATATCTTTGTGGCCTTTGAGTATTGTTCAATACCAGTCATCGAAACTGCTTAAGCCATTAAGTTTGTTGTGGTATGACATGGGTTGTAATGATACCCAAATTTTGAGGCTAGCACCGAGACTGTGAAAAGTACTGTGTTTGCCTTTTGTTGTAGTGTAGATTACGACTGCTTCTCGTATTTTCGACCTTCTCCAAGATGATAATCTTTGACTTTGAGTTATCTTGCTTTGTAGTCATATTGATAAGGTTCTTAGTGACCTTTTTGATGATGACTGTGTAGAAAAGGTTATTTGTTGATGTAGACTGCTTGTTGTAGACTTGATCCTTTATTCTTGACAAAACCCTTAACCTTATTTTGATGCACTTCTTGAGGACTAGTCCTTGTATGTCTCTTCTGCTGCCCTTCCTTTGACTTCTACACCTTAGCTCTAATCCCATGTTGAAGAATCTAGGGCAATTAGTATTAGTAGGATTCTTCTAGTCTTGATAACAATTTGTGAAGCGCTTTTACAATTTATCGCAGCTTGATCTTCTTCTTCTTATTAGTGTGTGTTTACTTCATCAAACTGCTACCAAAAACAAAGAGACAAGAACACAAGATGTTTGGCTTTCTACATGGGCCAAAACCTTTCCCTCTTGGAGAGGAAAACCCACACAAAATTCTTCTTATAGAGATTCTAATTGACGAACACCAAGACCATAACCCTTGACCTACTAGGGCACTCCGAGACCAAGTCACCAATCCTTCTTAGTATTGAGATTATCATCAACACTACTGCTTCACTGAGTTCATCATTCATGCACCTTCACTGAGATATTCATTACAATAAGAACATAGTTGCTGCACCATATCTCCATCTTCTCTTAGATCATTACTTCACTTCTCACTGAGATCATCGTCATGTTGATGAGACTTCCATATTGAGATATGTGAATGCTTCAATGATGTCTAGTGTGTATAGTTGAGAACTTCCTGTACTAGGATCCTTATCATGATATATATGCCAAGACTGTCCTAGTATGCTGAAACTGTAACCATGATGATCTTCTGAAATGCTCAACCAAAACTGTAATTATGATGCTCAACCGAGATGCTATACCCCTGTACCCTGTGCGAGACACTGTCCTTTCTGGGCCATCCGAGATTTTGTACCACACCTTCGAAATTTCAAACAAGTCCGAGATTCTATCTGAGTTTTTGCAGATATCCCAACTGGGTATAAATAGTGGTTATGTCTCCATTTGGAGCCGACTTTGAACCGTTGTGTCTTTTATATGAGCCGACATGACATTTGTATATATATTTGAGGTCGACATGATGTTCTCCTTATCGGTTTGCTTGCAGACTTCTTTTTGCTTGTTTTGGAGGATTGTGCTTGGTCTTGGAGAGTTGCTCTAGGCTTATATACATTTTACATAGGCTCATGAAGAGCTCCTTTTTCATGACTTTGACTCTTTGACCTTAAATATAAATCCTAAGGCTCTTAATGGGAGCCATCTATAAAACCTCTTGCTCATGAAACCCATGTAGTAAGGAATAATAAATTTATTTTCTTGTTTTACAAAAATCATAATTACAATGTCTTGAAAACTGAACTTAGTTACATTCTCTTCAACAGGGATTTCGGTTTAGGAATTTTCACATGGTATCAAAGCTGCAAGTGAAACAAGAAGAGCAGTGCCAGAGAACCCAACGCTGAGCAGAGAAGGAGGTCGAATAGCTGCAAGAAGTAGCAGTTCGAATCCCCAGAGGGATTGCGCAGTCCAAGCCAGGAGGGCTGAATTTTCGAGGAAAGTCCCTCTTTGAGTGAGTCGATAGAGAGGAAGGGTTTCCAGACCAAAATTTTGCCGTGCTAGAGGGAGCAACGCAGAGCTTCATCGTGAGGAAAGAGTTGGTGAGACGCAGTTTTCAGCAGGCAGATTGTTGGGATGAAAGACGTCAAAAGAGAGTGAAGAAGCACTGTGAGGGAATTTTTTCCTCAGTAGACTCCCCTGCCAAGAAGTCTGTTTTCTTATTGCCTAAGCAGCAGTAGTAAGAGACAGAGAGGAGCAGTTCGACATTTTCGTGGCAAAGATGGCAGCCTGTGGGTTGAGAGATCAAGATAGGTTGGATGGGACATCCAACTATGTGATCTGGAAGGCAAGGAAGTCATGCCTTCTAGATGTGCATTTTCTCAAGGCCTAGGTCGACAGCGTGGTGGTTGAGTCTACAAATCCAGATCCGTTGAAGAAGTATAGGGGAGAAATGGCGAAGACCAAGAGGATGATCCTTGATGGAGTAAAGAATCATGTGGCCTGTCACATCACTAGCAGAGGAACTGCTAAGGAGATGTGGGATGCCTTGGTGATGTTGTATCAAGGATCTTCCAAGTAGCGGAAGATGTACTTAGGCAGAAACTGAGATCTACACAGATGCATAAGGGGGAACGCATTGATTCGTTCCTCACAAAGCTTTAGGAGACCCGGGACGAGTTAGTAGCTATGGGGTCTACACCTCAAGGTTCCGAGATGGTGAAACTAGCCCTAAATTCAGTCTCAGAAGAGTGGCAAGTCTTTGTCCAGAGCATCCTGGGCAGGGCAGCTTTGCCAGACTGGGATAGTATGTGGGCAACTCTCAAGCAGGAAGAGTTGAGGAGAGATCTAGTCAAGTGTAAGCTTGACGGAAGCAATAGCAGTGGGTTGAAGCCCAAGAAGGAGGAAGAGAATGCAACCGTTGCATCCAAGGGGCAACAAGAGCAACGGACGCGGAAGAAGGACGTTTCAAAGATTAAATGCTTCAGGTGTGGTGAAATGGCTCACTACGCAACACAATGCCCTCTAAGAAAGAAGGACAAAGATGAGAAGCATGATTCGAAAGTTGCAACTGTGAAGATCGAGGAGGATGAGTTTTCATTCAAAAAATCACTTGAAAAATATTTTGAAAAAAGATAAGGCAAGAGGGAGATGTAATAAATTGTATATCGGAATCAGAAATACAAAGGAAACAGTGTTAAAGTGTTAACACTGGACCCGAAATACTATAAGTTATGTTTTATAAAGTTCGGCGGGTCCGCAGTTATATATATGTATATGGATCCGCCGATTGCGATTCATGATGGCCGACCCGAAACAGATATATGTTATGTTTTATAAGCCTCGGTGGGTCCGCGATATCACATAACTTTTAAATATATATATATATATATATATATTATATATATATATATGTGGCTATGTCGATTGCGATATGGGTGGGTCGGACTCGAAATGATATATAATGTGTTTAATAACTTCGGCGGGTCCGTAAAGCACCTTATGTATATGTTCATAGTACCGATTGCGATTTGCGATTGGGTTCCGGACCCGATATTATTATATACCATATTTTATAATTCCGGCGGGTCCGCGGAGCAATGGGTGTTAGTTCAATCGACGATTGCGATTTGCGATAAAGTTTCTGGATCCGATAGATTTATTAAATTGGGTTAATTCCTTGTCAGTTCCACTTTACGTGTTTTGCGTCGATTTTGCTGTGTAAACGGAAAGATTAGTGTGAAAGTCAAATTCGAAGAAAAGGCGGATTTAAAGTTATAAGGCAGGTTTTCGGGCGGAGCAAAAACGATAAATGGTTTTATTTGGAACTCACCCGATCCCACTTATCATTCAACATGTAGCAGCCGGGTGGAGGGAGGAAACCGCCCATTTCGGGCGGGTATTCTCCGGGCTTATGTCCCACCCGAAACCTTTACAGACCGTCTGATTTGAAAAGCGCAGATCTACGGTGGGGATGTATCGACGGGAAAGTATACTTCAAAAATTGTGCGAAGCCCGTATTGAAAGCATAAAAAGCATGTTTTATAATATATTTTCATTATAAAAGGTTTACAGTAGAAAAGCACAGGTATAAAGGATTTATGCATAAGTCCAACACTTCTATAGTTATGCGACCTAAGGGTGCACAAGTTAAGTTTTACAGTGATTATTAGGCCGATTGCGATTTGCGATGGAAGTCAACGAAGCGCTGAGTGGACGGATTTGACAGGTTTATAAAGCAAGGTTAACTCTTTTTGAGTTCCGTATTAATCAAAGGTTCGCGCTAATTTCGTTGTGTAAAGCGGAAGATCAGGGTTAGAGCCAAAGCTAAAAAGGAAGACAATCCGATATGTTTCTTTGCATTTTGGCCAATCAGAATGCCATGTAAGCCCAGGATTACACAAACTAAACATATTTCATTACGGCTAAAGCAAATTAAGCATCATTAGGGCATTTACAGAGGAATTTGACAGCGGATCAACAAAGCAAGCTAGCAGTTATCATCCCCTTCTAAATCCAGTTATGTTTTTGTTATTTCATGTTCTTTGAGGTGTCTTTTACCCTCTGTAAAATTCTGTAATAGTTTTTACTTCATATAGTTAGAAAAGAAGTTAGATAATTTGGGCAGTTTCAGAAATCAATAATTGTTCCACAATGTATAAAAAGAGGAAAATTTACTAAGAAAGGGTTCGAACTTTGGAGAACTTGGAGACTAGGCCACTGTATTCCTGATATCATTGTTGATTAATGAAAGAATCAGAAGTTTCCATGAGTTGTTGCATATAATTTAATAAGCTTCTCTGTCATGTGTCATGCTATGTTTTCTTCTTTTTAAGTATTAATGAAGTTGAAGTTCTTTATTTGCTTATGTAGATAAAGTTAAAATTCCTTAAAAGAGCGCATATACTTGAAGTCCTCACTTCCTTTCTAAGTTATAGATAATAGTTTCTGTGAAATACCAGCATATTGTCTATGATTCAGTTCTCATTATCATAGTTCCTCTAAGTTACAAATAGTAGTTTCTGTGAAAGATCAGAATATTATCTTTAACTTCTCCTTCAAACTTTCTTCATTCACCATTTATATCTAACAACAAATAGCATTTTGAGATGTTCTGGTCATACATGTATTAAGAGTTAAAGACCAAGTTTTCCAGGTCTTTCATTTGAGAACACAACAAATAATAAGTGACAGTAAATATTTATTAATGTCTTAAGCACAATTTCCCCATAGCCAGGAAATTGGTTTCTTAAGGAACAACAGTATGGATGCAGTGTTGACAGTGGCAGGGTCAGTAGCAATACATATGCAACAGTAGTTGGTGGATATGATGTCAGACATCAGCAACGCAGAAGGAGATGTTACAGAACAGGGTGATGCTCCAGCAGGGTGCATTACTAGAGCACATTCCTCGCTAAGAGGGAGTGTTGATTTCTGGTAGGATCGGATGTGCTCTAAGTCTCAAATTTTGCAGGGAGGCTTAGACACATGCATTCTCCAATACCCAGAAATCGTTTTGGGAAATTCCACCCGGATACAGTTTTATTAAAATAATTAATTATTTTAATGGGACCTTAAGTCTAAACTTAGAAAATTAAAATAATTAAAGGGTATTAATCTAAACTGTGGGTGAAACTTCTAGAAGAAGGTGGAGATCAAGTCAATATTATCCTAGCCATTGATTAGAATCTAATCTGGGCCGTTGATTGATCAATGAGAAGATTATAAGGGAAGACTTGATGGGCACGTGGAAAACACATGGAGAGAAGATTAGAAGTTCAATTTTCTGAAGTAGAGCAGCTGCCGGAGAGATTTTCGATAGTGATCTTTTGCAGAAAGGGGCAGGGATAATATCTGGTGAGGAGTCTTTTCCTGGGTCAGATAGTACAAGGAAGAGAGGACAAAACGACATCCAGAGAGAGGCTGACGCTAGCCCATGCTGTGGTACCTCAGAGCCTGGAGGGAGATCGAATTTCCTGTTGAGGAAATCGAGTTTCAGAAGCCGAGAGCTTGGGTGTGAGACTGGGAGGCCGGAAATCAAAGCTTTTTAGTAGAGGATCAGAAGGAAGAGCAACACAGTCCCTAGCAAAGGTGACACAGATATTGCGTAGGGTTGACGCAGTTCTGGGCAGAGGGTGATGCAAAAGGGACGCAAAGCCTCTTTCCAGCGAGATCAAGGTCAAATCTTCCCATGACAGGGTGAGATCATCTCACTACTCATTTTGTCCAGTTTCTCTCTATATCAGATAGCCAGTTGGGCATCTAACAAATTGTACTCAGAATTACTACTACATAATAATAAAACCCTCGTATCTGTTGCACCCGTTTTCTCGCATTGGGTTTTTCCAGGGACATTTGTCCAAAAATAACGGTGTCATTGTGTTGTATTTTCTTTCTTGCTTAGTTTTTTGTTTCCGCATTATATTCAATTAAGTGCAGGCTGCAGTGCATGTATTTCGATATTTGTCATAGGAAACTGCAAGTAATTTGTTTTAAGGAATTTAACAAAGAGGAGAAATATCATCAGTTTCCACAGTAAGGGTTCCGGTTTAGCAATTTTCATAGATCCAAGACTTTATTCTTCTCGTGGATGAGATCTATCCTCTTTTTTCATTCCTATAATTGGATGCTCCTAATTTTTTTTCTCCCTTCATTGAGTTAGACATTGTTCTTGAAGATAGTAGGCTTGACTTCTTATATGATCCTTTTCCTTGAGGATCCTTATACAAACTTCTTAAAACTCCTTTCAATAGATCTCCAGGTTGCCTTTTTCCTTCTTCTTCACCTTAGCTTTGATACCATGTTGGAAAATTGGAAAGGCATAAATATTTTCTTTATGTTGATAATTACTTGTGAAATTCTTATGTTCTTCTTTTATTTTAGTTCATCAAGCAATTACTAAAACCATAACACGAAGATCAAAGACACCAGATGTATGCGGACAACCAAGGGAAAACCCCTATCTAGGGGAAAACCCAGCCAACAAATCTTCCTTTAATAGTTTCACGAGATGATCCAAGACTCCTTGACCTAGACACAGACTTCTTCCAATCACCAAGTCATCCCTTCCTTTCTTCTGCAGATGATAACCTTCTAGCAACAACTTCGAACTAGTACTTCAATCTTCCAACAAGAGATTTCGACTTCCCCAGCAATTGAACTTCGACCCAGCAGCAAAATCCAAAATTTAGTTCCCAGCGACCCAGTAAATTCACACATGTGAGAGATGGATAGCCCAAAAACATGATTGTCTTTCCCAACGATTTTCCTTCTGCAATTTCATAGTTTTTCTGCTCCTATATCGAACTTGTGTGAGTGAGTGCTCCAAATGAATCGAACTGCACTGTATATATAGCCTCTTTTGGAGTTCGAATTACCCTCATGTAGGCTGACTTAATCCGGTAAGGGTCGACATGATCAAGTAAGGACTGACTTGGTGTGGAGGTGACAAATGACTTATTTTACTCAATAATAATTCTTTTTACATGATTTGAAAGCCCAAGAAGGGTCTCATTAAATGGATAGTGACTCTAATAACTCAAGAGAAAGCCTAGAAGTCCTCAAAGGGGACTTTGACCTAATAAGTCATAACAATAACAATAACAATTTCTTTTTCTTTCTTTTGATAAATACATTTCATTATGACTCAAATACAATTATGAAGACCGAACCTAGTTACATTCTTCAACAAGGCGAGATCTAATCTCGATCGTCAATCAATCACCTAGGAGATTAGGATTAGGGTTTTGGCTTAATGAAGTTATAAAGGAAGCCTAATGGAGAGGTGAAGACACAACACAACTACACAACATTGGGAGAGCGATTTTCTTAAAGGGAGGAAGCGCTTTTATCTAGAGTAAGTGGCTTAGCTGGAATGGAGACAAGGGACGAAGAGTGTAGGGAAATTTCAGAAGTATTTCCAGAAGGCCAAGTTCAGGAAATCGAAAGGCCGAGTAGCTGAAGTGTAGAGGAGGCCGATTTATCTAGTGATTCGAATTCCTTGAGTGCATAGGGACGGTACAATGAGGAAAAGAGAGGGCCGATTTGCTGGTGTTGGGGGGTGAGTTTCTACAGGTCTAAATTGTTTAAGAGTTCAATCTTCTAGTCGGCTGATTTTCCTAGTGGAGCCGAGTTGTAGGTTCCAACAGTGCATTTTTCAAGTGTTGTTTTACTTTGTGGGTCTAGGCCTAGATTTTCTTGAGAATTGAATGAGGGAAATTTTTTATGGCTGTATACTTACTGTTGTGATGTTATTGATCTCTCTATTTTTTATTTTTCAGTTGCAAATTATTTTTCTAGAAGTTAAATACTAGTGATTTTACTTTCCAGCAATTTAGAATTTTATTTAATAATTTTCTGGGAATAAAAATTGTTGAGGTATAAATAAATCTGGATTGGTATCGAAAATTTAACATATGGTATTGTATTAGAGATGATGGTCATAAGTAACAAAGGCCTATTCAGTGTATTTATTATAAAGTGATATAAAGTATCCTATTAGGGTCCACCTAGACCAATTTGGCATATTGGGCATGTGTTAAGCCCTATTGAGGATGAAGGGAAGCCAACTTTGGGAGGTCAAAACACCTCCCCTCACACACAAAGGGTTTTACACCTGTCAAGGTTTGAACCTATGCTGTTTACATAGTGTTTCCCTGTCACAACCACTAAGACATAACCTGATGTAATCATGAGTTAATTAATGTAGTCACTAAAAGATACAGATATTCTAACTAATGGCATGGTGCAAAGAGTTGAGCTGTCACATGTGCTTTCTTGTAGTTTTTCCATTTTAGATATTTGTGACCATTATGTTAACGCGTTAAGAGATAATGGTCATGAATAACAAAGTCCTATTTAAGGTTTTTATTATAAGGTGATGTAAAGTATTCTCATAGGATCCACCTAAAACAATTTGGCATATTGGACATGTGTTAAATCCCATTGATGATGAAGGGAAGCCAACTCTCTGAGGTCAAAGACTCAAAACACTTTCCCTCACACACACGCACACACAAGGGCTTTACACCTGTCAAGGTTTGAACCTGTTTTGTTTACATAGTGGTGCTCTGTCACAACCACTAAGGCAATCTGATGTAATCATGAGTTAATTAATGTATTCATTAGAAGATACAGATATTCTGACTAATGGCACAGTAAATGATTGAGATATGTCTTGAAATTTCAAAATGTTGAGCAGTCGCATGTTCTTTTTTGTAGTTTGTCCAGTTCAGATATTTCATAGATTTGCCCCACTGGAACAATGTATAACATGCTTAGAAGTTAGCATGGAGAATTACTTGTATCATAACATTCATGGTTTTATTAGGTTATCTAATAGTAATTTAATAGTAACACATTGGATCTCTTGATCAACTTATTTTGTTGGAGTGGTTTGTTGTGGTTATTTTCTGATTTCCTGGCCACCATTTTGTCTAACCGCAAATTAACTACTGGTGATTATTTAAGGTTTTCTAGTTTTAGTTCTTCATATGCTGTACTTTTCCTTTGGAATGACTTTTAAATCTCATTAAATCACACTTGAATCTATGGAGTTCCAATCTCGTTTATTAGTAGAGATTAATATAACTCGTTCCTTTTCCTTTTGGTTTATTCTGTCACTTGTTGGATACATGGACATTGTAATTTTTACCTGGAACAATTTGGCTTGCTTGGACTTTGGGAGAGTTATTTTCTGTGAATCATAATAGATTATAATCAAAACAGACACGAGGTTGATTTTGTATATATAAAACTGGGAATTATATGTTATAGTTTTTATTGCAACATCATTTGAATGTGCTATGCTATCACTGGTTGCAGCCAAAATGGATACCTTTTCATACGCTTGCAACATCGGGGCAGATTCTCCTTATGGATGATGTACTGAAACATGGCTTTGATGTTAATGCTGCTAACAAGGTACTTTTCTAGGTCTTTCATATGAATTTTTTTTGCAGTGCGTACTGAGAAGTTAACTAAATGAAGACAAGAAGAAATTATATTAATATCCTTAGATGACAAACTCCAATCAATACTATTAAATCATTACAAGATAGGAAGGCCCATCTGGCCTTAGTTTTCCACCAGAGATTATTGTAACTTGTAAGACAGGAACACATAGAAACAACTATGATAAATGCTTTTTGTTTGACCAGCTGTTGGATTTCCACATTCATTTTTCTCTGGATATTTTCTACTCTGAATTCAGGTTACCTGTAAATCATTTCTTGCTTTCTGCTCTTGTGAAAAATTTATTACAGGATCTGCTGATAAATGGTTAGTACAACAACTATGTAGGATGGTTTGACTGCTATTCATAAGGCAGTGCTATGCAAAAGGGAGGCTGTGGTCAGCCGTCTTCTCAAAAGAGGAGCAGATCCTCATGTTCGAGATAAGGTAACAAATTGTGTAAACATTCATTTATGGCTGTTGACTACACTTTTATGGTGGCCTACGATGTGTTATTAACTTTTCTTCAAGCAGGTTCTTTTGTGGCCCCAACTAGTGGAAAAATGATGGATTCAAATTTGAAAACTATTGTTTGTAGTAATCTGTTATACCGTGAGACAAGAGGTTAGGCAGTTTGAAATATTTGTAACAGGGTGATGCAGTGACCTGATTTATTATGAAAATGACAGTTTGCACATGATCACAACTGGGCCAGGGATGCTCCTGCAGCACATAGAAAGGAATCATAATGCCTTCTGGAATCACCCCTTTTTTTTGGCTTGAACTATGGTTTTGACTGTTCATATGAATCTTGCTGATGACAGACTTCACAGTGATCCTTTTAATAGTTCAGTCTCCAAACTCAGCATTGACTTCAGGGGAGACTTCTTTACTAGGTGCTACAAGTTGCCAAAACAAAGGTAAACAGTGTTTTAGTTGTAGTTGACCAACAGAAGCAATCTATTTCATTTGACCTCTCAACAATCTCCCATTGGTTTGACATCAGTGACAGTATATCAACAATCTCCCCCTTTGTCATTGATGACAACACACCTGTCACTAATGCTCCCCCTGTTTTCATGCTTCTTCTCTTTCTCTCCCCCCTTCGACATCAATGACAACGGATAACTCCCCCTGTCATCTTTTTCTCCTGTCTTCTCTTGTGTACAATGTTTAATAGTGTGGTTTGCAATGTGTAGTCTCAGTTATTGTAAGACTGCTACTGAAGAAAGAGAAGAGATCACATTGTACAGCAGAAGGCCTCTGTTTTGGGTCAAGCATTTATTTTGTAAATTGTTCAGCAACTTAGACTCATTCTTCCCACTGAGATGTCCAATACTCCATACATCAATTTTAACCTCATGAATAACCCTGAAATTCCTGTATATAAACAAAAGAGTGTGCAAAGAGACCAATGCCTTGGTCACAGATTTGAGAGCTTTAACCCGCAGGTTTATGGATATATTCAACATGGGAAATTCTGTTGTCTATAAAATTATAGATTTTTTTGACAGGAGCCCATTTCCTTCTATTTGGAATACCCTGTGTGACTTTTTCTTTATCATCATCTTTGTGCTCTTGTTCCACATACTCTAGTTCTGGTTCAGCAGACACAAAGCCAGATTCTCCATAAAGTTTTTGTAGTTTTCCCAAAGACTCTTAGCTGAAGAGCATTGACCCACTTTGACTTTTATAGAATCTGATAGACTACTCAAGATTGTTTTTATCGCTTTTGTATTGTATTCTTTTGACTCCTCTGTAGTTGTGTTTGCAGTAACACTTGATTCCCATGCTTCACAACCAAGAGCCATAAAAAAGAATCACATTCTTGAGTTCCATAATACATAGTTTGTTTCATCAAACAAGGGAGCTTTTCCAACCTGATTGACTTCCGATTTCATGACCAAGGAGGAGATAACTTCAGAGGCTTTGGAGGCTTTCCTTCTTGACCTTGCTATTTGTTCTACGGGATCTTCCTTCCAGCTGTTAGGCTGAGACTGAAGGAACGGGCTTTGATACCAATTGTTGGAAATACTTGGGGGGTGAATAAATATTTCTTACAATCGTTCTATAATGTCAGTTAAGATTTTTCCACAATTAAATCAAAACACAAGAAGTAGAACAAAATAATTCTATTAATGAAAATAATGAGGACTCAAATCCTCTTTTACAAATATTCAGGCTCCAACTTGTACAACAAAATGTCCAACTTCTTCAAGGCTCCAATACTAAATGAGGACTCCAATCCTCTTAGGCTCCAATGTAAACAAACACTTCCAATATACTTCAAAAACTTTACCACAACACTGCTTCAAGATGTCATCCAAAAAGCTCTCCAAACTTTGCTCCAAAGATGCTTCAAAAATGCTCCAAGAAGTCTTCAAGATTCTTCTCAAGGTCTGTCTACAACTGCCTTCAAGTCTACATAACAATGTCTCCAAGTCTGCTTCAAAGATTACCAAGGTTTGTCCACTTCAAGTCTGCTTCAAAGATAATCATGTTGTTGATTTTTGTAGGATTGGATGTGCTCTAGCCTTGAAACTTTGCAGGGAGGCTTAGACGCATGCATTCTCCAAGACCTAGAAATCGTTTGGGAAATTTCTACCTAGAGATGGTTTAATTAAAATAATTAATCATTTTTAATGTATTCCTAGGTCTAAACCTAGGAAATGTGATTAATTAAATCTGGTGCAAACCTTTTAGAAGAAGACGAGGATCAACTCCCAGTTAATCTTAACCTTTGATTATGTTTTAATCTTGGCCTTTGGTGCTCCAAAGAGAGATTATAAGAAGGAGCTTGATGGGCACTTGGACAACACACCGAGATAGTGAGATCTAAGGATCGAATTTCTCAAGAGTAGTAGCGTTGAGTTGTTGGAGAGAGATTGAGTGATCTTCTTGTAGTGAGGGGCAGGGATAGTAGACCGGAGGGGATTTTGACAGTGCCGGAGAGTGCAAGGCAGAGAAGACAACGAGAGGTTCACAGAGGCAGCACAGTGCTTCAGAGGGAGTTCGTAATTTTGCTGGGAGCAATCGAGATCTAGAGCCAGAAGCCAGGGTGTGAGACCAGAGGGCCAAAGAGTCGAGTTCCAGTTAGCAAATCGATCAACTAGAAGGGTGATGTGGCTCCTAGAAGCTGTGACGCAGTGATTGCGTGAGCCCACGCAGAGACAACGCAAAGGAAGCGTGGGGCTAACCATCCAGAGCCTGGATCATAGTCGGATCGCTAGTGACAGTGTGAGAATATTTCTCACTACCTCTTTGCCAGTTTATTCTTTGTATCAGATTGTCAGTTTGGGCATCTAAATATTTGTGCTCAGATTACTATAGTGTAATAATTAAAACCCTCAGCAGTTGCACCAATGTTCCCACATTGGGTTTTTCCGGGGATGTTTGTCCAAAAACAACGATGTATTTGTGTGTGTGTTTTGTTTCCGCAGTATTTGATGTTGTGAAGGCTACAATAGATTTTATTTCGATGTTTACTGTGTAACACTGCAAATAACTTGATTCAGAAATCAACAAGTAGGAGAAATTTAATCAGTTTCTGCAATAGGGAATCGGGGCACCGATTTTTCACACAAGTGTGTTCCAAAAAAACTGCTTCAGGATACTACAAGGATAGTACATGTTAGTGTCAGTCAGTTTTGCCTGCCACCAGTGATCAAATGTTCTATTTCAGAATGTCCATTAGGGTTTAAGGTCAAGTTTTTATCATTTCACTAGATCTTCCATTCAAAAACTTTGGTCATTGGTTAGTGCGTCTAGGTTGTCAATTACTCCTTTACAAATTGCCATGTTTTGGTCACTATCATCATACATTTGGATGTGCCATCTTTGAAAAGCTTTATGGTCATCTTAGTTTCATTATCATGGTCTTCATCCAGCTCACTATCATCCATTAGGTCACTAGGGTTTCAGTTATTGAATTTCTCATTCCATTCATAAATTTGGCATTTAAGGGAGCAGTGATATAAATTGGTTCAAAAAGGTTTTATTTCAAATGAATATTTTGTAATAAGTTTCTGATAATCTCAAGTTGTATTCAAAAGTTCCTAAGCTACATGGTTTTCAATGCAAAAGTGAGAAAGGCATAGTGTGGGCCACCCATTACTATGAAAGGAATCAACTTTACAAGCTATACAAGACCATCATTGTTCCATTTCTCTCATTTATTTCATAGCTAAAGAAACTCTCTCTCATCATCAATCACTTCCTCACCATTTATAGGGCCAAAGATATTCCAAAAATTGAGTTCCAACTCTTTCGCTGCGTTTTTAAGCCATTTCGCTGCACTTTTCACTGGGCACGCTGCATTTTTTAGTGAATGATGCGCTTTTCCCTGTGAACGCTGCACTTTTCTTCAGGGGTCATCAAGTGAATTTCCAAGGGTTTTCAAGGGCAAATCAAGTCTCCAAAAGGGTTAATCAAGTAAGTTGAAAGCTCACATCCTTTCCAATCAGTTTATTTCATATTTTCTATCGTGCAAACTTCCTCTTTTGCCCCTATGCTACGCTTTTATGTAGCACTCTTCATTCTTGGTTTTTAAACCCTCAAACCCCTGCTTTCCTCTCATTTTCATCTCCCTCCCCTCTTACACACTCATATCTATTCCCTAAAGGCCCTAATACCCCACACTCATACTCCCTAAATTCCTAAAACCAAACCCTACCCCTATGCTACATTTCTAGTAGCCTAATACCTTGGGCCTGTGTATAAATTCTACAGCCCATCTCCCCCACTCATTTCACTCCCTATCACTTCCTAACACTCCCTCGCACCCTTCCCTATCTCCCTAAATTTTTCCACACTTAATTCCCCTCCCTAACACCATCATCCTATTTCTTCTTTCCCTTCCTTTGTTTTGCCCCTTAAGATTTGTATTCACAGTTTGTTATGGAGGAGGAGATTATGGAGGAGGAGAAGAAAACTTATAACAAGGGTGGAAAGGTGTCAAGGTATGAACCTCTAAATACTCGAGAGCTGATGTCTTTACCACTTCCAAAGCAATGATTTCAGCATGTAGGGTGTCTTGAGTTTTGTGAGTTGGTGCAAAATGTCCAATATCATGCTGAATTGACCAAACTGTTTGTCACAATCCTCAAAAAGGATAAAGTCATAATTGTAGGGGTAACTTTTGTCATCTCAATGTTGATTTTGGGTAGCATTGGATGTGCCCTAGCCATGAAAATTGGTGGAGAGGCTAAGGCACATGAGACCTCCAATACCCATAAATGGTTTGGGCAGATTCTAAACAGCATGGAAGATATTAAAATAATTAATATTTTTAATGGAGTACCTAAGTCTAAACTTGGGGAAAATAAAATATTAATGTGAATTAATATAAAACTGTGTTAGAAGGGTCACAAAGTCATGGATCAAGCCAGAATTAATCTTAGTCGTTGATTAGGGACTTAATCTCGGCCTTTGAATTGTCAACGAGAAAAGTATAAGAGGAGGCTTGAGGGTCACTTGGAGAATACACCGAGTTGATCAAGATTTCGATTTTCTGGGGCAGGGTTTGCTGAGGAAGTCGAAAGAGTGATCAGAATTATAGCTGAGGGGAAGTGAATACAGAAGCAAAGAGGCAGAGATAGTACTAGGAGGATCAATGTAGAAGCCATGTGAGAGGGACGCGGAGCCAGCTAGAGGTTCACGCAGAGCTAGCCAGCACTCACGTAGAGGCAGCTAGGAGTTGCATAGTGCCTCAGAGAGCCAGCATGGGTGACACAAAGGCTCTAAGGGCTAACGCAATGCCTCTAGAGGCTACCACAAGGTGATCTAGGGTGACGCTGGACCAGAAAGCTCTGACGCTAGGGTCTTCGTGGGGCAAATTGGAGTTGGGAGCTGTCAGAGTGTTTATTCGGGGTTTCAGGTGGAACATCGGTCTCCGACTGAGAGGTACTACTGTCAAGATTATTCTCTGTTGGGTGATCTGGTTTTGGCATCCAGATTGTATTCTAAAATTGCTTAATAATTAAAACCATCAGATAGTTGCATTGGTTTTCCTGCATTGGGTTTTTCCGGGGACATTGGTCCAAAAACAACGGTGTCACTTGTGTGCTTGTTTAGTTTCCTTTAGTTGATGATCTGTAATGTGTTGAGCATGTACTTGTATTTATTTTCAGTATTTACATGGTAAATAACTTGTTAATTAATCAGAACAAGTAGGCAGAAATAAATCAGAAAAAGTACATGAAGGGTTTCTAACAGTTAGACTTAGAAATTCCAACATGGTAGCAGAGCGTGGTTGCAGATCACGGGAGAACTGAGGACATCACCCGAGCAGAGCAACAACAACAGAAAACAACTGTCCCGAGTGACAGACGTTGTTCCTAGCAGAGAAGCAGCAAGGAAGGGGTGATGCAGTGCTTGCGTCATCAAGTTTGAGTCGGGAAGAGGATCAGCGCAGTGGCAGAGGGGAGTAGACTCGACCTACGCAATGCCCGATCATCTTTCTTAGTCAGGAAGGATTGACGCCAGTGGCCAGGAGGTGCGGATTTTGCTGATGCCGGGATTGCGTAGATCTTAGAAACTCTAACCTTTAGTTTCTGGGGCTTAGGAGGCTATGGGTAAGTTGCAGAGTGAAGATGGTGGGGTATTGTGGTCAGAACAGTACCTAACAGGGCAAGACCAAGGAGGAGGGAGTTGCTGCCAAGGATTTCTAGCCAAGAAATCCGAATTAGTGGTGCAGTTGCACTAATGATTGGAGTGGGGGCATCTCGACATTGGCAGAAGGGTTTCCAGGAGGGAAATCGAAGCTCAGAGGGAGTCACACCAAGAACTTCTAGAAGGGAAGTGTAGGAGCAGCGAGATGGCAGTGAACGGGGTAAGAGACCAGGACAAACTGGACGGAGCCTCAAACTTTATAGTCTGGAAGGCCAAAATCTTATCCATTCTAGATAGAAACCATCTCAAACAATTTGCCTTGAGGACAATAGCGGTCCCAATTGACCTGGCCGATAATGATAAGTATGAATATGTAATGGCGAGGGCCAAGGGCATCATCCTTGATGGGGTCAAGGACCATGTAGTACCACACATTGCCGAGAAGAATACGGCAAATGAGATGTGGGAGGCCCTAAAGAAGTTGTATTAACATACTTCCATGCAGAGGAAGATGTTACTAGAAAATTAGCTGTGGTCATACTAGATGTAGAAGGGAGAACAAATCGACCCCTTCCTCAGTCAATTGAAGGAGATCTGGGATTAATTGACTTCCATAGGAGCCACGCCAGATCAAGAATTGATGGTGAGAACAGCCCTGAACACAGTCTTAGAAGACTGGGAGGTGTTTGTCTAGAGCATATTGGGAAGGGCGAACCTTCCAGATTGGGAGGAAATGTGGGCGGCTCTTTGCCAAGAAGAAATCAGAAGGCTAAGCAAGGCGGGAAGCAGTGGCAAGGGGATCAGAATCAAGAAGGAGGAAGAGGAGGATGCTACCCTAGAATCTGAGGGAAAGTAGGAGACACGGAAAAAGGACCTCTCCAAGGTCAAATGCTTCAACTGTAGGGAACTGGGTCACTATGTGAGCTAGTGTCCAAGGAAGAAGAACAAGTGAGGCTTCCGAGACGAAGGTTGCGCCAGCAAGGGCGGAGAAGGAATTGGAGACAAATGGTGACTGTTCCATGAGTGCTCAGATGCCACTTGAGCGGAAGTGGGGAGACATCGAACTGTAGTTAGACGGACTACAGGTGATAAGGGGCAGGATCGTCGAGGTACCCAACCTCTTGGATTATACCTTGCTACAGGAACCCCGAAGAGGAGTAGCAGGACTGGCGAATGTCGGTAGAGACGGATGCGGATGAAGTGAGAGAGGGAGATACAGTGTAGGAGTCCCATGATAATGTGAGGCAACACTACGAAATGTACAACATTGTGGCAGCAACGCAGAGGTCAAAGAGGGAGCACTTGTCAGTGACAGAGGGAGCTTCTGCATCGGGAGTGTTTCTAGCCTGACAAAGATGTCAGAGTTGGGAGATCAGTTACTTACTTCTCAGTAACTGAGTTGCAGTGTAGCAGTTAGTAGTGGCAGTGCTATGGGCAACACGATGCAGCATGATGAGAGGGGTTGCAGTGCAGATGCAGCAGTGGAAGTGATAGGGCCATGGGCAGCAACACAGATGCAGAGGGAGTTGTCGTACAAATGCAGCAGTGGCAGTGGCAGGGCCATGGGCAGCAACACAGATGCAGAGGGAGCTGTCGTACAAATGCACCAGTGGCAGTGGCAGGGCCATGGGTAGCAATACATGATGCAACAGTGTAGAGGATGTTGGGCAGCAGGCCTAGCATCAACACAGGGACCGATGCCAGATGATCAGGGTGATGCTCAGTGAGGACTCAAGAGTATTACTAGAGCACAGTCCTTGCTAAAAGGGAGTGTTGATTTGGGGTAGCATCGGATGTGATCTAGCCATGAAAATTGGTGGTGAGGCTAAAGCACATGAGATCTCCAATACCTAGAAATAATTTGGGCAAATTCTAAATAGTTTGGGAGACATTAAAATAATTAATATTTTTAATGGAATCCCTAAGTCTAAACTTAGGGAAAATAAAATATTAATGTGAATTAATATAAAACTGTGTTAGAAGGGTCTAAAAGTCATGGATCAAGCTAGAATTAATCTTAGTTGTTGATTAGGGACTTAATCTTGTCCGTTGAATTGTCAACGAGAAAAGTATAAGAGGAGGCTTGAGGATCCCTTGGAGAATACACCGAGTTGATCAAGATTTCGATTTTCTGGGGCAGGGTTTGCTGAGGAAGTCGAAAGAGTGATCAGAGTTGCAGCTGAGGGGCAATGAATACAAAAGCAGAGAGGGAGAGATAGTACTAGGAGGATCAACACAGAAGCTGGGAGAGAGGGACGTAGAGCCAGCCAGAGGTTCACGCAGAACCATCCAGGGCTCACGCAGAGGCAGCCAGGAGTTGTACAATGCCTCAGAGAGCCATCGTGGGTGACGCAGAGGCTCTAAGGGCCGATGTAGTGCCTCTAGAGGCTGACGTAGGGCAAGCTAGGGTGACGCTGGGCCAGAAAAGGCTGACACAATCCCTAGAGGTTGACACTGGGGTTTTCGTGGGGCAGATTGGAGCTAGGACCTGTCGGAGTGTTTATCCAAGGTTTCAACCGAAACATCTATCTCCGACTAAGAGGTACTACTGCCAAGATTATTCTCAGTTGGGTGAGTCGGTTTTGGAATCCAGATTGTATTATGAAACTGCTTAATAATTAAAACCCTCAGATAGCTGCACCGGTTTTCCCGCATTGGGTTTTTCCGGGGACATTGGTCCAAAAGCAACAATGTCACTTGTGTGCTTGTTTTGTTTCCTTTAGTTGATGATCTGTAATTTGTTGAGCATGTACTTGTATTTATTTTCAGTATTTACATGGTAAATAACTTGTTAATTAATTAGAACAAGTAGGCAGAAATAAATTAGAAAAAACACATGAAGGGTTTCTAACAGTTAGACTTAGAAATTCCAACATGGTATTAAAGCATGGTTGCAAATCACAGGAGAACTGAGGACATCAGCCGAGCAGAGCAAGCAACAGCAGAAAACAACTGTCCCGAGTGACAGAAGTTGTTCCTAGTAGAGAAGCAGCAAGGAAGGGGTGAACCAGTGCCTGCGTCATCAAGTTTGAGCCAAGAAGAGGATCAGTGTAGTGGCAGAGGGGAGCAGACTCGACCTACGCAGTGCTCGGTCATCTTTCTTAGTCAGGAAGGATTGACGCCCGTGGCTAGGAGGTGCGGATTTTGCTAGTGCCGAGATTGCGCAGAGCCTAGAAACTCTAACCTTTAGTTTGCTGGGGCTTAGTTGGTTGTGGGTAAGTTGCAGAGTGAAGTTGGTGGGGTACTGTGGTCAAAACAGTACCTAACAAGGCAAGACCAAGGAGGGAGTTGCTGCCAAGGATTTCTAGCAAGAAATCTGGATCACTGGTGCAGGTGCACTAATGATTGGAGTGGGGGCATCTCGACATTGGCAGAAGGGTTACCAGGAGGGAAATCGAGGCTCAGAGGGAGTCACACCAAGAACTTCTAGAAGGGAAGTAGAGGAGCAGCGACATGGCAGTGAACGGGGTAAGAGACCAGGACAGACTGGATGGAGCCTCAAACTTCGTAGTCTGGAAGGCCAGGGTCTTATCCGTTCTAGACAAAAACCGTCTCAAGCAATTCGCCTTGAGGACAATAGCGGTTCCAATTGACCCGACTGATAACGATAAATACGAGGATGCAATGGTGAGGGCCAAGAGCATCATCCTTGACGGGGTCAAGGACCATGTAGTACCACACGTTGCCAAGAAGAATACGACAAATGAGATGTGGGAGGCCTTAAAGAAGTTGTATCAGCATACTTTCGTGTCGAGGAAGATGCTATTAGAAAATCAATTGCGGTCATACCAAATGTAGAAGGGAGAACATATCGACCCCTTCCTCAGTCGATTGAAGGAGATCCGGGATCAACTGACTTCCATAGGAGCCACGTCGGATCAAGAATTGATGGTGAGAATAGCCCTGAACACAGTCTCAGAAGACTGGGAGGTGTTTGTCCAGAGCAATTGGGCAGGGTGACCCTTCCAGATTGGGAGGAAATGTGGGCGGCTCTTCGCCAAGAAGAGATCAAAAGGCTAAGCAAGGTGGGAAGCAGTGGCAAGGGGATTAGAATCAAGAAGGAGGAAGAGGATGTTTCCCTAGCATCTGAGGGAAAGCAGGAGAAACAGAATAAGGACCTCTCCAAGGTCAAATGCTTCAACTGTGGGGAAATGGGTCACTATGCGAGCTAGTGTCCAAGGAAGAAGAACAGGGGAGAGGCTTCCGAGACCAAGGCTGTGCTAGCAAGGGCGGAGAAGGAACTGGAGACAGATGATGATTGTGCCATGAATGCTCACACGCCACTTGAGCAGAAGTGGGGAGACATCGAGCTGTAGTCAGACGGACTACAGGCGACGTGGGGCAGGATCCTTGAGGTACCCAACCTCTTGGATTATACCTTGCTACGGGAGCCCTAAAGAGGAGTAGCAGGATTGGCGGATGTCGGTAGAGACAGATGTGGATGAAGTGAGAGGTGGAGCTACAGTGTAGGATTCCTAGGACAGCGTGAGGCAGCAGTGCGAGATGCACAACATTGTGGCAGCAGCGTAGAGATCAGAGAGGGGGCACTTGTCAGTGACAGAGGGAGCTTCAACATCGAGAGTGTTTCTAACCTGACAGAGATGTCAGAGTTGGGAGATTAGTTACTTACTTGTCAGTAGCTGAGTTGCAGTGCAACAGTTAGCAAAGGCATTGCCATGGGCAACACAATGCAACATGATGAGAGGAGTTGCAGTGCTGATGCAGTAGTGGTAGTGACAGCGCTATGGGCAGTAGCACGGATGCAGAGGGAGCTGTCGTACAGATGCAACAGTGGCAGTGGCAGGGCCATGGGTAGTAGTACATGATGCAGCAGTGTAGAGGTGTTGGGCAACAAGCCTAGCATCAGCATAGTGACCGATGCTGGATGATCAGGGTGATGCTCAGTTAGGAGTATTACTAGAGCACAGTCCTCGCTAAGAGGGAGTGTTGATTTGGGGTAGCATTGGATGTGCTCTAGCCTCAAAAATTGGTGGAGAGGCTAAAGCACATGAGATATCCGATATCCAGAAATGGTTTGGTAGATTCTAAATAATTTGAGAGATATTAAAATAATTAATATTTTTAATGGAGTCCCTAAGTCTAAACTTAGGGAAAATATAATATTAATGTGAATTAATATAAAATTGTGTTAGAAAGGTCCAAAAGTCATGGATCAAGCCATAGTTAAACTTAGCCATTGATTAGGGATTTAATCTTGGCCATTGAATTGTTAACGAGAAAAGTATAAGAGGAGGCTTGAGGGTCACTTGGTGAATACTCCGAGTTGATCAAGATTTCGATTTTCTGGGGCAGGGTTTGCTGAGGGGCAATGAATACATAAGTAGAGAGGGAGAGATAGTACCGGGAGGATCAGTGCAGAAGTTGGGAGAGAGGGACTCAGAGCTAGCCAGAGGTTCATGCAGACTAGCCAGGAGTTGCGCAGTGCCTTAGGGAGCCACCGTGGGTGACACAAAGGCTCTAAGGGCTGACGCAGGGCGAGTAGGGTGACGTTGGGTAGACGTTGGGCCAGAAAGGGTTGACGCAGTCCCTAGAGGCTGATGTTGGGGTTTTCGTGGGGTATATTGGAGTTGGGAGCTATCGGAGTGTTTATCCGGGGTTTCAGCGAGAACATCTGTCTCCGACTGAGAGGTACTACTGCCGAGATTATTCTCTGTTGGGTGAGTTGGTTTTGGCACCTAGATTGTATTCTGGAATTGCTTAATAATTAAAACCCTCAGATAGCTGCGTCGGCTTTCCCGCATTGGATTTTTCTGGGGACATTGGTCCAAAAACAACGATGTCACTTGTGTGCTTGTTTTGTTCCCTTCAGTTGATGATCTGTAATGTGTTGAGCATGTACTTGTATTTATTTTCAATATTTACATGGTAAATAACTTGTTAATTAATCAGAACAAGTAGGCAAAAATAAATCAGAAAAAGTACATGAAGGGTTTCTAACAGTTAGACTTATAAATTCCAACACCCAGCTGACATCATAACAACAGCTACAAGAATACCAAACATTGGTGAAAAGTGGTTTAAGACTCAAGAATTGGATGCTCAACTGTATCAACCCTACCTCAAAGCTTCATACAAAGACAACATCAAGAAAATATTTCCTTTTGGCCATCTCCTTAACAAGTTTGCACCTTTGATGAAGATCATAATGAAATATTTCACTTGTGAGGGGAGATTCTCTAAGCTCTACAACTATCACAACGGACTGCTTATGCATTTTACTAGGGTGAAACTGCTCAACATACCCTACTACCTGTATAGAAGCCTAGACAAGATGGCATACAAAGTGCAACATGGAAATAGTGAGGTACAGTGAAACAGCCTCTTTCATCATTCCCTCATCAAGATTATTTTCCTTCATCATCTTAAGCAGCTAAACATTGCTTGGGAGACATTCATTGAAGGAGAGGTCTTTTTGCCTTATTTTAACCAGCCTACTAGACCTATTTCATCATCAACACCCCCTACTCAAATAGAAATTGGTTCATCTAGTAGGTCTATAGTGAAGAAGAAGAAAGGTGGGGATAAAGTGGCCAAAACTTATCAAAGAGGGAACATGCTAGTGTTTTCTCCACGGATTATGGTAGGGGTCAAGACTTCCACATCAGCACAACAAGGATCACCTTTACATCATGAGACACTTTTCCAAGATGATGACTCTTTTCATTTTGATGTTGATGAGACTACTTTGAAGGCAAATGAGGAGCCTAGGACAGTTGAGTAGCCTATGGTGAACAAGGAGAATGAACTCAAAAGATTGCAGGACAAATTGACAGAGGCAAATGCTTTCATAGCATGCCTACAACAGGAAAACATGCAGCTGAAAGTTGATAGAATGCTTCAAGAGAAACACACCATGAAATTGCAAAAGGAGACTAAAGGTAAATCAGTGATAGAGGTAGAGGACCCAGTTGAAACTCAAGAGCAAGTAGCAAGACAAAAACCAAAGACAAAGGGCCTTAGAAAGGCACTTCGGCAACAAAGGAAGCAGATCATGGTGAATGAGCTTATTGATAGGGAAATCAATGAAGACAAGCATCTTCTCAAGAGGGCTAACGGGGACAAGAGGCTTCAAAAACACATGGTTGCCCATTATTACACAAGGAACTTGATTTTGAGAGCAAAGGTCAAACAGTTAAAGAGAAGGCTCAATAAAACCTTAATCAAGCAAAAAGGGAAGGAAAAGTTAGATTTGCTTGCTGATGCCTCCCTTATAGCATAGCATACTATTTGGTGACCATACATACCAATTTTAAATAATTTTGGAGGAAATTTTGTTTTTTGAGATTTTTTGTAACTTTTGGCACAGTTACCTTGTGAAAAGAGTAGTGTGGGCCACGCTGCACTTTTTCTGGAGGGCTCTAAATGACAAAAACTCTACACGGTTGGATAGCTCTTGACTTATACATTAGCTTTGGACACTTGGCAGCCCAATAATCAGCCTTTGCAGGGTGAAAATGGCCAAAAACCACCTAAAAAACAACTTTCTGCTCTGTTTTTGGAGGCCACGCTGCTTTCCCCAAGAGGGCGATTTTCTTCATTAGTTTAACCTAGTTTGAATTTTTACCTATGTAAATGATGTAATTAAATATGTAAATGATGTAATAGTGGGTAATTAGTATTGTTGAGTTGTTTGATGTAAATTTGGCATCATTTATGAGAGTGGTTAGAGTCAAAGTTAAATGGAGAAGTTGTTTTAAACCTCCCTAAACATTAGGGTTTGGTTAGAACACCTCATGGAGCAGTTCCTAGAGTCATGGATTCGACCCCTGAGAGTGGAGAGATGTTGTTTTAGTCTTTATGTATCATTTTCTCAGTGATAGAACAGGTTGGACATCAGAGGAGAGAACTATTGTAGCTTGTACTTGGATATTTTCTGGAAATCAAAGGATACAGTTTGCAACTATTATCTAGGAATTCATGTGCAGTAAGTTTGTGATGTTGTTTTTTCTTTGTTATGACTTTATATGAAAGATATTCATCTTCTCTTTCCATTTATCAATTCTTCAATGGTTTTCCTTACAATTTATAAACATAATTCTTTGCATTAGGCCCGGTTTTGATGGAAAAATCATTGTGTTACTTTCTTTCTTGCTTAATGAATTCATGTTTCATGCTCATTAAGACCTTTAGTTTCTTCTGAACACTACACTACACCGACAAACCCTAAGATCTTTCACAAAAGTATTGCTACCTTGCTCCTCTATATCTTTGCTGCTGTAACCCTTTGATCCTGTTGACCTAGCTACCTGGTTTTTCTCTCTTATCCACCAACAAAACCCTAAATTTTCCATACCTACCTGAGCCTCGCTATCTAGCCTAAAATCCTTTACATTCCAGTCATCTCTTGGCTGTGATTTCATAGAGAGAGCTCTCTTTGGTTTAGTAGGGCTAGCTACCAAACTAAAAGCTTGGTTTGTGGTTACCTTTGTCGATCTCCTTATCATCCTGGGACATTGTGGAGGATAACAATACAAAGAGGTCTATAAGGACCCCTTCACTTCTGCTCCAAGTCTCGTCTTAATACTCCATAGACTTCTTCAAGTGTTGGACTAAAATCTGCTTCAAATATGGTTTTAAGAGCTCCTCCAAAAAGGTCTCCAAAAACTGCATTAAAGTCACTTCAATGTCTGGTTCTAGGTTTGCTTCAAGAGATTTCAAGAATGATTCAAAAGGCCTAGCCAAGTGTACGTCAAAATGTATTTATTTCTATTCCAAAAATATCCATGTCTGCTTCAGATTAAACCTCAAAAACGATGCCAATATAGAGTCAATTATGCTCCTTAAAGTTCTGTTTAAAAGGTCCAAATTTTCTCATAGACGAGCCCTGTATTCTTTCATAGAGGGGCCAAATTTTTGTCACAGATGAGAGGCCAAGTTTGTACTTCCTCAGGACCGAAATCTGTTTGTCTCAGGGCTGCAGTCTTCCTAACCTCAAGGTCGAGGTCTGAGCCAAGCAACTAGTTTCCATAGGCCGAATTGTGTCTTAAAAGGACTGAGTTCTTGTGCCGAAAAAGAACGAATTCTCACCAAAGAATAACTCCAAGAATTCTCGAAAGGTAAATCATAAAGCTTTTCAAAAACTCTTAATCCAAAAATAGATTAGAAACCATGCTTTCTCCCTTCAATTATGTTTGTTAAGATTTTTCCACAATTAAACTAGAACACAAGAAGTAGAACAAAATTAATTTTATTAATGAAAATAGTAAGGACTGTTACCCACCATTTTGTGGGTGATATCCGTAGGAGAATTTTTTCTCGAAGATGGTCATTAGTCAGCAACCAACAGCCCCTTGCAAGCACCAACTAGCTTTTGTGCCACTTCTCCACCCCCTGAGCCAACCATGTGGTCCCTCATCCATCTGTCATGATCGTATGTTTGAAGGTGGGTTTCCCGAACCTAAAGGCATGCCTTGTCATTTGGTCATTGAGTATTGTAGTTTTCTTATCATGGACACTTCTGGGCATGGATTAATGGGGGGATTCGGCAGAAAGAAGGGGTTAAGTCTGTGCTCTTGTCCCCTAGACCCCCTTTTGGACATAAACTTGGATTTGTGAAAATTCCTAAGCCGGAATCCCTACTGCAGCAAACTGATGATACTTCTCCTACTTGTTAATTCATGCAAGTTATTTATTGTGTTCTACGGTAAATATCGGAGCAAATACATTTGCAGCGTTCACTTAATTAACATATATGCGGAAACAAAATACTGAGGAAGAAAGAAAAATACAGCACATAGGACACAGTTATTTTTGGGCAAAACATCCCCGGAAAAACCCAGTGCGAGAAAATCAGTGCAACAGCGCTGAGGGTTTATTATTATGCAGGAGAAAATTTTGAGTACAATTCTAGGATGCTCAAATAGCAATCCGATACAGAGAGAATACTGAACGAAAGACTAAATGACCTCACCTTGTCACTAGAGAATCAGTGACTGATCCTGCTGCTTTGGAGGCTCTACGTCACCCTCTACGCAAAACTACGTCACCTAGGTAGTTTCTGTGTCACCACTCCTGGGTATTACATTGCCTCTCCTTTGGATCCTCTGCTGGCTGAGAAATCGACTTTCTGCCTCCCAGACTCACACCCTGGCTTTTGGAAGCTGAACTTCGACTTCCCATCAAGGACTGCGCTGCCTCTGCGTCAGCGCTGTGTGGGCTAGCGTCAACCTTCCTCTGGACATCTTACTGTTCTCCCTTTGCCTCGTACTCTCTAAAAATTCCTTCTCCCAGATTCTCACTACCCCTTTGCTGTAACATCTCCTCAATCGATTGTTGATTTGGGGTAGCACCGGATGTGCTCTAGCCATGAAAATTGGTGGAAAGGCTAAAGCACATGGGATGTCCAAAACCCAGAAATGGTTTGGACAGATTGTACTCAGTTCAGGAGATATTAAAATAATTAATATTTTTAATGGAGTTCCTAAGTCTAAACTTAGGAAAAATACCACACAGAATCCAGTAGCAGTACCTGCTGACCTTGTACAGTTGGCAGAGTTTGACAACAAGAATGCTAAGGCAAAAAGATTGATTCTGGAAGGAATCAAAGATCATGTCATTCCTCACGTGAGAGGAAAGACCTATGCACATGAGATGTGGACAACCTTGACCAGTCTTTACCGGAGTTCAAATGAAAACGGAAAAATGGTCTTGTTGTAGCGACTACAACCACCCTCCAAAATTTCAGCCTGCACCAATTTTGGAGACTCCCTTGAAGAGTGTCACTTGATGACTGCACACACTCGGGTTCACTCTGTGAGCTTGTGTGAGTCCTTACATCTGCCTTGCTTGTTCATTGCATTCAAGTCTCCGCATGCTGATGTCTAAGTCATGCTTGCGACCATGTTCTGGTTATGCTCAAAGTCTTCGCTTCATATGTGCTTGTTGTGTTCGCTATGAAAGCATCTATCGCACTCACACATGGAGTCACATTCACTGTCGCGTAAGCGTCGTCTGGATCATGAACGATCGATCACGAGTGTTGCACTTGTCACTTGCACTGTTGGTCAGTCATGTTGAACATGTGTGTCTGGATGGTTTCGATCATTTTGTCGTCAAGTCATGTGAGTGTGTGTTTGTATGATCACCTATGCATCTTTTGATTGTTCACGCACTTAGTCATTTTTGCTGAAGTTCTGACGACCAGACTCCACTCTGACAGCTGGACCATCACCCCGCCATCGACTCGATTGACTGTCAACTAGAACAACACAGAAGCACCAAGCTAGCTTGTTCAAGCTGCGTTGCCTGCAAGCAATGCAATCAACTCTCATGCTGGACAATCGGACCTGACGGTCACCCCAGACTGACTCCCTTCAAAATTTGCGTAGAAGCCATTGACCTCACTCGCTTAACTGATTGAGGAAATTGCGCAGACAGGCTGGACAGACACCAGGTGCCTGTCCCTGTCTTCTTCAGAAAATTACGCAGTTTTCCTAGTCAGTCATCTGGACAGTCGACCGGTTGTTCATCTTGGAAATTGCGCAGTATTCATGAGCAGGCCTTCCACTGCCCATCAGTCAGCTCAGCTCAGAAATTGCGCAGAGATGATCAGTAGGTTGGCCTCCCGGCCTCGGTGTATTTCCTCTCCAGTAGCGCCTAGCAACAGACTAGAAGTTCCCTCTGGGAATTGCGCAGTTCTGGCTGCCAGTGACTCATCATGCATCTCGGCCCGCTCTGGAAAATTGCGCAAATCTGGCAGTCCAGCCCCCGCGGACTGTTCGTTCCGAAAAATGAGTAGAGCATCCCTGCCTTGTCTTCTTGCAGCCCAGACTATCCCTCCCAAAATTTGCACAATTTTTCCTCCTAGCCGAGCCAGACCTCGTAGACAGTCATTGTTGACTCAGATTGCCTGTCTCCATCTCTTAGTGACTCTTGCGCAATTTTCATCAGCAGTGCTTAGAGCCATCATCTCGCTTCACAACCTTGCTGCCTCTCTTGGTCACCTACATCCGAAACGATCATGTGTCATGGTAGACTAGGAGGTTTTTGGATTTGATGTCGTCTCGTCATGAGTGACTGTAGGTATAGGTACACCAACAAACATGGCAAGACGACGAATGGGATGAATGAAGGGAGCACATGCAGAAGGACATGTTCACCAACAGATGAACGAACAAAGCATGCAAAGCGGACGAACGTGACGAACATGCACCTTCGTGAACAGATGAACTTGTCAAGCCTTCCAGCATGCAAGCAAGGAACAACATGCTAGAGTCAGACACTCGAACCTCACTTCTCGAAGACAAAGGAGACCACTCTCCTGTGCTGACAAGCAAGAGTTGAGGCAAATCCTTAAGACAATGGCAATCAGGCCATCATACCGGATGGGACTCCCACACCAAACAGTGTGAGGTCTAGTTGGGACTTCATACCGGGGTGATCCTTGGAATGTTGGCGGGTCCAGCACCGTCAACAGGTCCTAAAGGAGAAACTGAAGGCCATTAAAATGGCTCAGACTGACAGTGCTACAACATACCTCACAAAGATCACTTCAGTGAGAGATGAGTTGGCAGTTGTAGGTGAGATCATTGCACCCACTAAGTTGGTGAATATTGCTTTGAATGGTCTTTCCAAAACTTGGGAGAATTTTGTGGATGGCATTGTTGCACGGGAAAGCCTTCCAGATTGGGAGAGGTTGTGGGATGATTGCATTTAGAATGAGATTAGAAAAAACCATCTTGGGGCAGCCAAACAGGTGGAGGAGGATGACAATGTGGTATTGTTAGCAAGAGGCAAGAAGGGTAGAGCAAAGAAGCAAGCTTCCAACAGTGGAGGCAAAGGCAAGGTAAAGGCAAGCCCTAAAACAAGGAGAAGGACTATTCCAAAGTCAAATGTTGGAATTGTCAAAAGTTGGGACACTATGTTGTTGTGTGTCTGGAGAAGAAGAACAAGAAAGGGAGAGACAAACACATGGCAACTTCTGTAGAGATAGAGAGCTTCTCAGAGAGCTTTGATCAAGAGTTTGGGTTCATAGCTTGTCAGGCCACTAGTGCAGGATCCCCTGCCATACTGGTTCAGAGGGAGTGTGCACTCCTCACCACTAGTAGAGCATCTTCTAGCATTTGGTATGTTGATAGTGGCGCTTCCTGCTACATGACAGGAGTCAGAGAGTACTTCTCAGAGCTTTCAGAGGATGATATTGATATGGAGGTAGTATGGTGATGACAACATTGTTAGAGCAATCGATGTGGGGACATTGACATTTGATAGGGGACCCAAACCTCCCTTGAAAGTGACAGATGTTCTATATGTGCCTGGAATGAAGAAGAACTTGATATCCGTCTCAGCACTTGAGAACAAAGGATATGATGTGTTGTTCAAGAGAGAGCAAGTGCTTATATATCCTAGGGGAACTCCAGCTTCTTTAGCTAAAGTGATTGGTGTGTGCCATGCCAAGGTGTACAAGTTCTCATTCTAGCCCCTGATGGCATTGAATAGCAGCACCTGAGACAAGACCGACAACAGATCTAGCAGTTCAAAGTTGTGTGAGATTTGGCACCGCATGATGGGGCACATGTATCATGGGCCCTTGAGTACATTGCGGGAGATTACCACTAATGTGCCTGATTTCAGTTTTGATCACCTTGATGTATGTAGAGGATGTGCTATGGGGAAGTTTGCCAGATACCCTTTTCCCAACAGTGACAACAGAGCGACCGGGATCCTTGACTTGATTCATACCGATGTGAGTGGTCAGATGTCTCATGTATCCTTGAGTGGCTATGAGTACTATATTTTATTCATCGACGACCACTCTAGGAAGACTTGGATTTATTTCTTGAAAACCAAGAGTGAGGTCTTCAAGCAATTTCAAGAGTTCAAAGCTCTTGTGGAGACCCAGACAGGTAGAAAGATCAAGGTCCTCAGATCGGACAATGGAGGGGGGTATACCCTTGGTGAGTTTGTTGATTTTTGTGTTGAGGTAGGCATTAGGAGGGACTTCATAGTTCCTTACAACCCCCAGCAGAATGGGGTTACGGAGAGGAAGACAGATCCATTGTAGGGGCTGCCAAAGCCATGCTTCATGATCAAGGGTTACCTTTATTTTTGTGGGCAGAGGCCTGCAACACTGCTGTGTACTTGCAAAACAGGAGTCCACATCGTGCCATGGGGAATGTGACTCTGGAGGAGGCTATTTTTTGGAAGAAGCCTGATGTTGGGCACTTTCATAGCTTTGGGTGCCTTACATATTCCTATATTCGCAAGGAGAATAGGACCAAGCTAGAGCCCACTGCAGATAAGGGCATCTTTGTGGGTTATAGCAAGACTTCGAAAGCTTATTGAATTTATATTCCTGCACAGAGAAAAGTGGTTTTCAGGCGGGATGTGAAGTTCAAGGAGGAGAGAGCTTTCAGGAGGTCACGAGAGTTAGAGTATTTAGAGTTGTTGATTTGGGGTAGCATTGGATGTGCTCTAGCCACGAAAATTGGCGGAGAGGCTAAGACACATGAGATCTCCAATACCCAAAAAGGGTTTGGGCAGATTCTAAGCAGTTTGGGAGATATTAAAATAATTAATATTTTTAATGGATTCCCTAAGTCTAAACTTAGGGAAATTAAAATATTAATGTGAATCAATATAAAACTATGTTAGAATGGTCCAAAATTCATGGACCAAGTCAGATCTAATCTTAGCTGTTCATTAGGGACTTAATCTCGGCTGTTGATTTGTCAATGAGAAAAGTATAAGAGGAGGCTTGAGGGTCACTTGGAGAACACACCAAGATATCAAGATTTCGACTTTGTGGGGCTGGGTTTGCTGAGAAAGTTGAGAGAGTGATTTGGAGTTGTAGCTGAGGGGCAGTGAATATAGAAGCAGAGAGGCAGAGATAGTGCCAGGAGGATCAACGCAACAGCCGGGAAAGCTGACGCAGAGGGCAGAAGCCGAAACTGCTGGAACTGCCGGGAAAGCTGACACAGAGGGCGGAAGCCGGAACTGGAGCTGAGGAGTTGTCAGAGTGTTTATCTGGGGTTTCAGCTGGAGCATTTGTCTCCAAAGGAGAGGTACTACTGCTGAGATTTTTCTCTATTGGGTGAGCCAGATTTGGCACCCAGATTGTATTTTGAAACTGCTTAATAAATCAAACCCTTAGATAGTTGCACCGGTTTTCCCGCATTGGGTTTTTCCGGGGATATTAGTCCAAAAATAACGGTGTCATTTGTGTGCTTGTTTCTGTTTCCTTCAGTTGATGATCTGTAATGTGTTGAGCATGTACTTGTGTTTATTTTCAGTATTTACATGGTAAATAACTTGTTAATTAATCAGAGCAAGTAGGAAGGAATAAATCAGAAAGTACATGGAGGGTTTCTAACGGGTTAGACTTAGAAATTTCAACATGGTATCAAAGTGTGGTTACAGATCACAAGAGAACTGAGGCAATTAGCCGAGTAGAGCAGCAACAACAGAAAACAACTGTCCCGAGTGACAAACGTTGTTTCTAGCAGAGAAGCAGCAAGGAAGGGGTGAAAGTTCGAGCCAAGAAGAGGCAGCGCAGAGGCTAAGGGAGGCAAAGACAAGCTCACGCAGAGCGACGCAAAGGCTAGGAGGGCTGACGCAATTGGCTGAGGAAGTTGATTTGCCGGTGCCGGGATTGCGCAGAGCCTAGGAGCTTTAACCTTCAGGTTGCTGGGGTTTAGGAGGCTGTGGGTAAGTTGCAGAGTGGATTTGGTGGGGTAATCTAGTCAGAACAATACCTAATAGTGCAAGGCCAAGGTAGAGGGAGTTGCTGTCGAGGCAGATTTCTAGCCAAGGAATCTGGATCAGTGTTGTTGTTGCACAGACGATCAGAGAGGGGCAACTTGACGTTGGCAGAAGGATTTCTAGGTGGGAAATTTGGACTCAGAGGGAGTCTAGAAGAGAACTTCCAGATGGGAAGTAGAGAGACTTAGCAGGAGTCAAATTGAGAACTTCCAGGCAAGAAGTAGAGAGACTCAGCAAGAGTCGAACCGAGAACTTCCAGACAGGAAGTGGAGAGACTCAGCAGGAGTCAAACCGAGAACTTCCAGATGGGAAGTGGGGAGACTCAACAGGAGTCGAACCTAGAACTTCCAGGTGGGAAGTAGAGAGACTCGGAGGAGTCAACAAAAGGAGCAGAGAGATGGCCATGAATGGGCTGAGGGATCAGGACAAGTTGGATGAGGCATCCAACTTTGTCATCTAGAAGGCCAGGATCCTTTCTATTCTGTGTGCCATGAGTGCACACACACCACTTGAGTGAAAGTGGGGAGACATCGAGCTGTAGTCAAATGGACTACAAGCGATGAGGGATCCTCGACGTACCCAACCTCTTGGATTAGACCTTGCTACGGGAGCCCCGAAGAGGAGTAGCAGTACTGGCAATGTCAGTAGAGACAGATTCGGATGGAGTGACAGAGGGAGCTACAGTGCGAGATTCTCAGGACAACGTGAGGCTAGCACGCTGCAACAATGCGAGAGGCACGAGAGTGGTGCACCAGTGTAGGATGGCACAGAGAGGTGTGCAACGGTGCGAGATGCATGGAGTTGTTGCAGCAGCGCAGAGGTCAGAGAGGGAGCACTTGTCAGTGACAGAGGGAGCTTCAGCATCAAGAGTGTTTCTAGCCTGATGGAGATGTCAGAGTTGGGAGATTAGTTACTTACTTCTTAGTAACTGAGTTGCAGTGCAACAGTTAGCAGTGGTAGTGCTATGGGCAGCACGATGCAACATGATGAGAGGGGTTGCAATGTAGCAGTGGCAGTGGCAGGGCCATGGGCAGCAGTACAGGATGCAGCAGTGCAGAGGATGCTAGGCAGCAGGCCTAGCATCAACATAGGGACCGATGGCGGATGATCACGGTGATGCTCAATGAGGAGTATTACTAGAACACAGTCCTTGCTAAGAGGGAGTGTTGATTTGGGGTAGCATCGGATGTGCTCTAGCAACGAAAATTGGTGGAGAGGCTAAAGCGCATGAGATCTCCAATACCCAGAAAGGGTTTGGGCAGATTCTAAGCAGTTTGGGAGATATTAAAATAATTAATATTTTTTAATGGAGTCTCTAAGTCTAAACTTAGGGAAATGAAAATATTAATGTGAATTAATATAAAACTATGTTAGCCCACGGGGCTTTGGATTGACGGTGAATGGGTGCGTTGTTAAGGCACTCCTTGCGATAAGTCACTGGTTCAAATCCCCCGTGGGTACTTAGGTTAGTCTTAACGTAGAAAAAAAATATAAAACTATGTTAGAATGGCCCAAAAGTCATGGATTAAACCAGATCTAATTTTAGCCATTGATAAGGGACTTAATCTCGTCCATTGATTTGTCAACGAGAAAAGTATAAGAGGAGGCTCGAGGGTCACTTGGAGAACACACCAAGAGATCAAGATTTCGACTTTTTGGGGCTGGGTTTGCTGAGAAAGTTGAGAGTGTGATCTGGAGTTGCAGCTGAGGGGCAGTGAATATAGAAGCAGAGAGGCAGAGATAGTGTTGGGAGGATCAGCGTAGCAACAGAGAAAGTTGACGCAGATGGCAGAAGTCGGAACTGTCGAGAAATATGGCGTAGAGGGCAGAAGCCGGAACTGCCGAGAATAGACGAAACTGCCGGAACTGTCGGGAAAACTGACAGAGAGGGCATAAGATAGAACTACCGGGAACAGTCAGAATTGCCGGAAATGCCAGGAAAGCTGATGAAGAAGGTAGAAGCCAGAATTGCTGGGAACAACCGGAATTGCCAGGAAAGCTGACGCAGAGGGTAGAAGAGGCTGGCGCTGGGGTTTTTCGTGGGGTAGATTGGAGCTGAGGAGTTGTCGGAGTGTTTATCTGGGGTTTCAGCCGGAGCATCTGTCTCCGCAGGAGAGGTACTATTGCTGAGATTTTTCTCTATTGGGTGAGCCGGATTTGGCACCTAGATTGTATTATGAAATTGCTTAATAAATCAAACCCTCAGATAGCTTGTCGACGAGAAAAGTATAAGAGGAGGATCAAGGCTCACTTGGAGAACGCACCAAGAGATCAAGATTTCGACTTTCTGGGGCTGGGTTTGCTGAGAAAGTTGAGAGAGTGATCTGGAGTTGCAGCTGAGGGGCAACGAATATAGAAGCAGAGAGGCAGAGATAGTGCCGGGAGGATCAATGCAGTAGCCGGGAAAGTTGACGCAAAGGGCAGAAGTTGGAACTGCCGGGAAAGCTGGCGCAGAGGGCAGAAGCCAAAACTGCCAGGAACAACCGGAATTGCCAGAATTGTCGAGAAAGCTGATGCAGAGGGCAGAAGCTGGAACTGTCGGGAACAACTGGAATTGCCGGGAACAGTCGGAACTGTTGGGAACAACCGGAACTGCCAGAATTGCCGGGAAGGCTAACAGAGAGGGCAGAAGAGGCTGGCGCAGGGGTTTTTCATGGGGTAAATTGTAGCTGAGGAGTTGTTGGAGTGTTTATCTAGCGTTTTAGTTGGGGCATCTGTCTCTGAAGGAGAGGTACTCTATGTTGGGTGAGCCGGATTTGGCACCCAGATTGTATTATGAAACTGCTTAATAAATCAAACCCTCAGATAGCTGCACCCGTTTTCTCGCATTGGGTTTTTTCGGGGACATTAGTCCAAAAATAACGGTGTCATTTGTGTGCTTGTTTCTATTTCCTTCAGTTGATGATCTGTAATGTGTTGAGCATGTACTTGTGTTTATTTTCAGCATTTACATGGTAAATAACTTGTTAATTAATCAGAACAAGTAGGAAGGAATAAATCAGAAAGTACATGGAGGGTTTCTAATGGGTTAGACTTAGAAATTCCAACAAGAGTCACCAGACCCTCAGGAGCAGCTGAGTCAATCATAGGGATCCAGTGGTCAGGGATCAGGAGGTACATCGATTACAGTGTCAGGTCCATCAGTGAGCAGTGGCTCTCAGAGTCAGGTGGGTGGTTCTTCAAGCAGCATGCAGGGTAGTTCGCAGAGCAATTCATAGGGTAGTCCACTAATGGACAGTTCGCACGATACTTCAGCATCTATAGGCATAGATTCAGGCATGAGGTCAGTTGGCAGGCCTTTAGGAGTTCAGGCTTCTGAAGATGATGAGGATTCTTTCACTCCGATGGGAGAAGTATGCTCAAGGAAGAGGAAGCCCAAGTGGCTTCAAGATACCTTGCGCGAGGCCAGATCAGTTGCTGGGCCAAAGAGACAGGTTAGAGAGAGTAAACCACCTGAGCGGTTCTGTAGTTACATAGCATTGGTAACAAACATTGTTGACTTTGAGCCTTCTTGTTATGAGGAGTGAAGCGAACAAAGTTCCTTCTTCAGATTAATTACTCCAGAAGACTTGGAATATAAAGATATCCATGAGGATACAAATATTATATATTAAATGTGTGAATAAGAATGATTCCACTGAGAGCAAGAGGCTTGCTTATATATCAAGCAAGTGTTTCTTCATGGAGAGTCCTATTTAGACATGACTTTTCAACCTAATTACTAATTAACTAATCATTATTTATGATTACAATCATTTACATGATTTTACATTATTTCCTATATATTTATTCATAACATTGCCTTCCTCCTCAAAAAGCTTTGTCCTCAAAGCTTTTTGATGAAAAAGGCTTGATCTCTTTTTTGGGTTCGATTGCCTTCTTGCCTCAGAATAGTCATCTTCATCGATACAAGTTGATATGATCTTCTAATTGACAAACAAAATTGTCGCACTAAGAAGGGTTCAGACCATCCTAGATTAATCTTCTGTGGAATATTCTGATCACTGCAATTTTGTAACGACTTCTCATCATAGGACTGAATTGAGGCTACATCACTATTATCTGGAACATAAGTTTGTTGTTTCGGTTTTGAAAGGTACATATAGGTAGCTTGATTGAGTTGTCTACTCTTGTGATTCAGATATCGATATGGAACTATTTTGGTTTGACTTTCCCTTATTGGGCATGTGGCAATTTTTATATTTTCTTCTGGCGAAGATGTTGTTGAGTTGGTTATGGAACATTCACTTGGGATGTTCATTATCTAAACTACAACATCTAAGTGTGTCGTTTCTTCAACTGACTTGTCTTCTTGAGTTGTCATATTCATTGCATCAGTATTCGTTCCTTTACCTTCAACTTGGACTGTTACGACTGGGGATTTCGATACTTGTTCTTGAGTGAATTGTTCCAACTTGTCTTTTAATGCTTTCTTATCATCCTTAAGCTTCTTAATTTGAGCGAGTAGACTTTGATTATGGTTTCTCAGATGTAAAAGTTCATTGATTTCTGATTTATCACCTTTATTTTCAGTGTTTTGAAATTTAAGCTTTTCATCTTTTAGATCTCTGATTTGTTCTAATAATTTTTTATTAAGGTTCTTTAAACGCAAGGTTTCATTTTCTTGTTTTGGTAAGTGCTTCTTGAGTTCTTTCTTTGTGACCTTAGTCTTCTTCACTTGTGCTAGTAATTTTTTGACGTGGTCCTTGAGACGAGAAATTTCTTCGTCTTTGTCCATTGTTTCTTTGTAATGCATATCCACAAGATTTTTATGTTCGCGTTCTAACGCTTTCCTGTTTTGCTGAATTTTGGCTATTTTGCCATTTTCTTGATCTTTTAGCTGCACTTTCTTGGTACACTGGATTACATCATTCTGTGGGAGTGATGATGGACATTCAACATGGAATAGGGATTTCATTTTCTTCCTCTCCTCAGCATGTAATCGCTCAAGTATTGTGATTAATTGTTCCATATCTCTTGCGAATGATTGTTTTTGTTCATTACTTAGAGATTCCATATTTTTTTCTTTTTTTTCTTTTTCCTTCACTTCTTTTAACTTTATAGGGAATATTATTTATTTATTTATTTTTTCGTTATTCTTTTTCCTTTTATTTTTAATAATACTTGCCCTTTTATTTCCTAGTATTAAATTACTCAAAGCCTTTATAAATAAGCTCAATACTCTTATCTCTTATCTCTTTATAAGCTCAATACTCTTATGTCTCTTTTTTTTTTGTCAAAGATTACTATATCTTGATTTACTTCTCCTTATGAATATAGAGTTAACCTTCTTATAACATTTACTTGTGTTGGAACTTCCTATCCTTTTTTTAAAACTTAATTTTCTTTAATATTGATTGAAATTCAATAATTTATAAATTTGATACTTCGTTCTATAAACTTTTAAAGTTCACTTTATTAATTTTCACTATAAAGCGCCCCCTTACAAATTTAGATAACCCTTTTTAAAATCACCTTTTATATCTGTCAAAATTCCCTTAAAATATATTTAAAGATCACCTTTATGGGTTATGCCAACGTTTTCACTCAGGCTCAATATAATACCCTTATTATATTATATATAACCTCACAGTAATCGATTTTTGTTGAGTTAATTAAATAATTTCTTTTATGAAGGGTAGTGGCAAGTCACAGGAATAGTTGCAACGTATCTTTCCAACTAATCCATGATGAAAGTGGACGATGGATATTATTCATCCCAATACGCAGCAATCGACGACGCTTGTTGTTATGACAACAAGACGAAGCTCAGGCACGATTCAAGTTGGATTGCAGTGGACCAAGAATTGTGGTTTATGGCAAACAGAGGCAACACGGTGGTAAACAAGGGAATGACAAAAACAGTAACAATGAGTTCGGGAAATGACAACATCGGAAACACAGATTGTCGGGGCGAAGGATAAAATGCCGAATTGTGTAGGTTGACCAACGACTGGACTACAACAATGGGGTTCACCGTCTGACAGAAGCGGCGATGACTAGGAGCAGGTGAAGCAGGTTGTTCGTTGTTGTGAATGTAGGGCTGCAGTGACCGAAGGTAAGTGGTTTTTTTTTTAGTTTCCTGTAGATTGTCGCTGAAATCGATGGTGTCGACTTGTTGAGCGACGTTCGCTGTAAGTAATGGTCAATGGTATGATTCAACGACGACTTGAGCTTGTGTGCATAAATATATATATTTATATATATTTGAATTCCTCCCCTTTTTTCATTTTTTTTTCTTAATAATTTTTTCTTTTAATATATATATATATATATATATATAAGCAAATGGCCAAAGACCTGAAAAATGGAGAATCTCCCAATGTGTAGCAAAACGCTTCAATTATGATAGCAACAAGATTGATAACGATTGATGGCCAAGGGTCGGTGACCGGAGAACGAGCTTTGTGCAGCAGTGAAGCGGCCAAAGGAACGACTGCTCTGATACCAAATGAAGTGAACAAAGTTCCTTCTTCAGATTAATTACTCTAGAAGACTTGGAATATAAAGATATCCATGGGGATACAAATATTATATATTAAATGTGTGAATAAGAATGATGCCACTGAGAGCAAGAGGCTTGCTTATATATCAAGCGTCTCTTCATGGAGAGCCATGTCTCATTTAGACATGACTCTTCAACCTAATTACTAATTAACTAATCATTATTTATGATTATTATCATTTACATGATTTTACATTATTTCCTATATATTTATTCATAACAAGGAGGCAGCCAGCCAACAGGTCTGGAGACAGGCCATGATGGAGGAATATTCTTCTATTATGAAGAACGATGTTTGGGTGGTAGTGCCGAGGCCTGAACGTAAATCAGTTGTTACTTCCAGATGGCTCTACAAGATAAGGCATGCTGCAGATGGCAACATCGAGAAGTTCAAGGCTCAATTTGTGGCGAGAGGGTTCTCACAGGTAGAGGGAGTTGGCTATGAGGAGACCTTCGTTCCTGTAGCTCGGTATACATCTATTCGCTCCATTATATCGATTGCAGTAGAGATGGGTTGGAAGATCCACCAAATGCATGTGAAGACCGCATTTCTCAATGGCTTCATTCAGGAGGAGGTTTATATTGAGCAGCCGCAGGGATTTGAGGTGCATGGGAAGGAGCACCATGTATGCAGATTGAAAAAGGCACTCTATGGCGTGAAGCAACCTCCTAGAGCTTGGTACTCGAGGATTGATACATACTTGCGACAGTTGGGTTTCACAAAGAGTGAGGCTGATCTGAACCTATACTTCATTGTGGTGGGTGAGGACCCTCTCATTCTGGTGTTGTATCTTGATGACTTGATCATCACTGGTGTAGAGAGACTCATTGAGGGCTGCAAGAGAGATCTTGCTTTAGAATTTGAGATGAAGGATATCGGCTTGATGCATTATTTTTTGGGATTGGAGGTGTGGCAGGAGGAGGGGCATTTCTTCCTGGGACAAGGGAAGTACATTGTAGATATTCTTAGCAGATTTCACATGGAGGACTGCAAACCCATGTCTACACCTATGATCACTAATTAGAAGAATCTTCACACTTATGATTTTGAGTTTGGTGGATCCTACTTTATACAGACAACTGATTGGTAAATTGATGTATTTGGTCAACACTCGACCAGATATATGTTTTGCAGTTAACACTATGAGTCAGTTCATGTGTGAGCCCAGGAGAGTGCACTGGGTGGCTGCAAAACACATTCTTCATTACTTGCAAGAGACTGTGGATTTTGGTCTAGATTGTAGACAGGGTGATGAAGTGAGACTGGCAGGGTACACATATTCAGATTGGGCAGGTTGTGCTTTAGATAGGAGGAGTACTTCCGGGTGCTGTTTTGGGTTGGGTTCGGCAGTTATGTCATGGATCAGCCGGAAACAATAGTCAGTTGCATTGAGCTCAGCTGAGGCAGAGTATATGGCTGCTAGTTTGGCTAGTTGTGAGGTCATATGGCTTCAGAAGATGTTTGGTCTATTTGGTCAAGGATTGAGACCTTCAGTAATTTACTGTGATAATCAGAGTTGCATAAAACTCACGGAGAATCCAGTTTTTCATGACAGGTCAAAGCATATTGAGATCAAGTATCACTTCATTAGAGACTATGTCCAAAAGGGAGCTGTCAAGCTTGAGTACTTTTCCACAAATGAGTAGGTAGCGGACATTTTCACCAAAGCCTTACTACGGGGCAAGTATGTCTACTTCAGAGACAAGATGAGAGTGGTGAGAAACACTTTCCTCGGTAAGAGGGAGTGTTAAATTTTGGTTACCAGAGGACAAGTGGTTCCCTAAGGCTTTGATCTTTGGCCTAGGGAAAAGTGTCCAAATTTATTTGTACTTTTCTCCTAAAGTGACTTTATAAGTGGTAAAGTCAATTTAATTTAAAAAGTGACTTTATAAGTGGTAAAGTTACATTCTAATTTAAAAGTGACTTTATAAGTGGTAAAGTTACATTCTAATTTAAAGGTTACTTTATTAAGGCAATGAAGAATTAGAAAGTGAAAAAAGTGACTATGGAAATAAAATGCTAAGTGGGTCTTTATTTAAGTGGGTGAGTTAAAAAATAAAAAGTGAGAATTAAATGCACAATTATTTTCATCCCTAGATCTAAATGAATCTCATTCATTAGATCTTAGGGTAACCCAGAAGGTCATTTAGAGAGTAAAAGGAGAAGAGAAGAAAAAAAGATCTATTCATTCTTTCATGAGCATTTGAGAGAAAGAGAAGAGAGAGCAAGGAGAAAATTTATGAGCAGTGAGGAAGTGAAGGAGAGTAGCAAGAAGACATTTCAGCAAATTTGGGCAGCAACATTTATTGGCACGCATCCCAATGCAAAACCGTACAACAGGAGAAAGGCACAGAAATCGAGGAAGAGGGATAGCAGCAAGGGCATGAATTCGAGGTATGTTTGGGCATGATTTTCGAGGTAGCCATATTGCTGAAATCCATATAGTCTGTACAACAGGTTTTGGACACATTTTTCAAGGCAGGTCGTACAACATTTAATGCTGTTGTATTGCTGGAAGCTCTCAAACTAGTTTTCCCCAAGAGTTTTAGGGGGTTTTTCCAGGGTCACATTGACCAAAAATCACTATTATTTTCTATGTGTGGCTGTCATAATTTTGATGTGTTTTATTTCTGCAATTTCAGCAATTGTGAAATCTCTAAATTTGTGTTTTTTATAAAATATTGTCATTTCTAGATTTTAGAATTTTTATCATGCTTGGGTTTAAAACTAAATGCATGGAGTGATAAGGAAAACTAATAACTGGAGTGGGGTTGAAATTCTTCAATAAAACCATCATCTGCAAAACTGGTTTACCTACATTGAGGGTTTTCCAGGGACAATTTGTCCAAAGTCTCAATGTCTATTTTATGTGTGTGTTTTCTCAGTTCTTGTGGTTTATTTAATTGGTGAAATTTGCAATTGTGTTTTTATTCAGTATTTGCAGTAAATTAATTTGCTGGGACAAATAATTGTTAAAAGATAGGTGAATAATTACTAGATTAACTGCAATAGAATTTTCACAGACCATTCTCCTTCACTTGCAGGGATCAAGGAACAAAAGTGCAGCCTCTCAAGAATTGGATCTGGGTTATTAACACTACAAAATATGGCCTCTAGGGGCATGCACAACACATAGGGAGATCCCTTCACCGCTTCCTACGGTTCCCTGTGATCCTCCCTCTTTCAAGTGCTTCTCGTGCACGATACAACCAAACAATTGAATCCCTCGGTGTACCTGACTTAGTCTGAGGGCTTCTTCTTACTGGTCTCTGATCATAATTGGACAAAGACTCCCTCATAGGTTTGTTGTGACTCCAAGGGTGAATTCCATCTCCCTTTCCAGAGTCACTCTCTCACAGCCTCTGTGGTCCCTAATACACAAATGGGTTTTATAGGTCTCTAGTTTCACAATGGGTTCAGAGGGATTTTTACGTTCACAATTAGTTAGTCTCCTGTTTGTCACAATGGCATTTCCTCCTTTTTCCTAGAGTTGTGTCACACATGAGAGCTTCAAACCCCCCTCCTCGGGCTGTAGAGTCAATCAGAACTGTGACACAATATGCAGTCCATGCTTGGTCAATCTGATACCTCCTCCACCACTCCACCCAAACTGCCTGGCAGTAGGGTGGTTTAACTAGAACATCAAGGGTCAAAAACATTAAATTCATGAAAGATAGGAAACTTCCCAATCTTCCTTACTGACTTTCTCAAGCAAGCTCTCCTTTCAAACATTGGGATCCCTATAAGTTGTTCCTCTTCAGCTTTGGCAATTTATTATTTACTTAAATAGGGCAAGACATCCATGCTAGCCCTCCAACATTATCATCCTTTCATTACATTACAAAATTTGGGGATTAGAAAATGGATACTACATTATTATATTTATTACATGTGTATTAATTATATCGAGTAGTTGAAAATCATTCTATACTACATCAAGAAAATTTCCACAGTAAAATGATAAAGATAAATCATTATATGAGTTGAAGGGAACCATGTCATAGCTTAACCTGCATCACCTGTCCAAAATTGAGAACACAAACAAAATTAAAGTGGCTACGAGGAAGAGCAAGGGTATCCTATGGCATGGAATGAAAGTAAAAATCTATTCAAAGAGACAGTAAACTCAGTAAAACTTTCATTCCGCTTTCATTTGATAAAAATGGCAATGTTTGTATTAATAAAATAAAACCCACTGGTTAGCTCTACGAAAGAGAGTTTGAACCAGAAGAGTCTGGCTCTGCAGAACGCTCTACATTGTTCATGCACATTACACATTAAATAGAAAACATGGTTTTAGGGAAGTTAGAACAACTTCCTAAGAAATAGAAACTAATTCCCATCCTGGGGTTACGTAAACCAACTCAACCTATTCTAAGATATTCTCCATTATCTTCAACACTCCCCCTTAATGGAGAATAGGTTCACAAATATGCCTAACATCTCCCTAAACATTTGAAACTTAACTTTTCCAAGAGGCTTAGTGAAAATGTCTACAACATTATCACATGTATTACAATATTCCAAATGGATTTCTTTAGATTGTACTTTCTCCTTGACAAAGTGGAATTGTGTATCAATATGTTTAGTGTTTTTGTGAAACACCGGATTATTGGCCAGTTTGATTGAACTCTGATTGTTGTTGCGTCTATCTGTTCTTCCCCAACATCTTGTAGAAGTCTCTGGAGCCAAACTGTCTCACACGTTGCTGCACACATGGCTTGATACTTTGCTTCCGCTGAGGACAAGGAGGCTGTGTTCTACTTCTTGCTGCTCCATGTGATCACCCCGGATCCAAGGCTGAATGCATAACCTGTTATAGATCTGCGATCATCTACATTTCCAGCCCAATTTGAATCTGCAAATCCAGCCAATCTAACATCAGAAGAGTCAGTGTAAATAATACCGTAATCTACAGTACCTTGTAGATACCTCAAAACATTATTCGTTGCATTCCAGTGGCTTTCAAGTGGCTTAGACATAAATTGGCTTAGCACACTGACTGCATAAGCCAAATCAGGTTTAGTGGTGGTTAGGTAGATTAGACTCCCAACCACCTGTCTGTAAAGTGTTGCATCCGCCGCTTTTGAGCCATCCTCACACTGCAATTTGATGTTCTGCTGTAATGGTACTGTTGCAAGCTTACATGGATCCATTCTAAACTTTTCTAGCAGGCTTTTAACATACTTTGCTTGGGACAGAAATGTTTGCCCTGAATCTCTCCAGATCTCAAGACCTAAACAGTATCTGAGTTCACCGAGGTGCTTCATTTCAAACACCTGTGACATCTGTTGTTTGATTTCATCGATTAGATATGTAGCATCACCTGTAATTATCAAATTATCTACATATAATGAAAACAACACTACGCACCCTTGTTCATCTTTCATGGTGTAAAGATTAGGGTCATTCTTACTTCTATTGTAGCCAGCTTGCAGAAAAAATGAATCTATCTTTTCATACCACGACCTGGGAGCTTGTTTTAGTCTATAAAGTGCTTTCTTCAACCTATAGACTAAATATTCTTTTCCTTTCTGGACAAACCCTTCCTGTTGCTCTAGATAAACCTCTTCTTTTAGTTCTCCATTCAAAAATGCAGACTTTACATCTAGTTGGTACATCATCCAATGTTTCTTAGTAGCTAAAGCAATTAACATTCTGATAATGTTCAATTTAGCTACAGGGGCGAAGGTTTCTTCATAGTCTATCCCTTCTTTTTGTGAGTACCCCTTTGCTACCAACCTAGCTTTTAGTTTTTCTATGGTTCCATCTGCATTAATCTTTGGTTTATATAACCATTTACAACCTATGATCTGTTTTCCTCTAGGAAGTTCAACCAATACCCATGTGTTATTTCTGATTAGTGAATCATATTCCTGTTCCATGGCTATTTTTCATTCACTACATTCATTTGCTTCTTTATAACTAGACGGTTCAACCACATTCATCATACTAGTTATAAAAGCATTTTCCCTATATCTTGCAGGCATTTGAGCTTTCCTACCTGATCTCCTGAGTGGTGGGGTGGTGGTTTTAAACCTTATTTGATCATCATTTATTGTTTTATGCTTCTTTTTCCACAAAGTACGCAATGTCCTATTCCTTATAGTGCTCATCAAGTTCTTCATGATTCTGCTCATGGAATTTAACATCTCTACTAACAAAATTCTTGTGAGTAGAGGGATTAAATAATCTATATGCTTTATATGAAGAACAATACCCTATAAAAGTACATCTGATGGCTTTTGAATCTAATTTTCTTCCATCTTCCTTTGGAATGTGGGCAAATGCTTTAGATCCAAATATTCTTAAGTGTTTTACTGCAGGGTTATATCCATATAATGCTTCAAAAGGAGTTTTAGACTCAAGACTTTTTGTAGGACTCCTATTTTTCAAATAAACTGCAGTATTCACTGCTTCAGCCCAAAAACCATTCGAAAGATTCTTACCTTTCAGCATACTTCTAGCACATTCCACAAGTGTTCTATTCTTTCTTTCTGTTACTCCATTCCGCTGTGGAGTATGGGGTACTGTGAACTATTGCAAAATTCCATGATCTTTACAATATCTGATAAGCTCATCCTTCCTGTCTTCTCCCCCTTGATCAGAACGAAGAATTTTTATCTGTTTCCCTGTTTGTCTTTCAATCATATTTTTAAACTGCTTAAAGTATTCGAATGTATGGCTCTTCTTACTTAAGAAATACACCCAAGAAAACTTTGTACAATCATCAATAAACAGTAGGAAATACAATGCACCTCCTAATGATTTTGTCTACATGGGTCCACAACGATCTGTGTGCACTAATTCAAGTATATCCCTCTATTTCTTTTCTACTCGAATAGGGAATTCTTCTCTATGCATTTTTCCTAATGTATAGGCATCACAATGATTATGTACTTGCTTTAGCACAGGAAGATCTCTTACCATTTGCTTCTTTTGTAGTAATAGAAAATCATTGTAGTTGATGTGGCCAAATCTCTGATGCCAAAGCTCTTTTGTAGTTAGGCTCACTGCTATCAATGCTCGAACTGGTGCAGGTCTCACATCCAACTTGTACAAACCTCCTGTTCGGATTCCTGTAGCAATTGTCTTCATGCCATCTAGCAGATCTTTAATATAACAGTTAGATTTTAAAAATTCAACTTTCAAATCTTGATCCGTAATCATGGATACAGAAATCAAGTTCTTTGTTATACCAGGCACATACATAACATTATAAGTTTGTTTGATATTACCATTAGGTAGAATGACAAAAACTTTCCCACATCCTTTGATTTGATGACTTCTGTCATCACCTAGGTAAATCTGCGCGCCTTCATTGATTTCTTTAAAATCTTCGAGCCAGTGCTTATTCCTTGTCATGTGTGTTGACGCTCTCGAGTCTACATACTAGATGTCTGCATCAACACTTTCATCACAATCTGCCATGAACAATTTGTAATTCTGCACCTGATCACCATTCGCGAGATGACCTGCATGTCTTTTTGGCTTCTGCTGTTCTTCATGATATTTCTTTTCCCTACACTCCTTGGCAATATGACCCAATTTTCTGCAATAAAAACATTTAGTTTCAGAGTAGTTTTTATTCGGATGCATACCTTGGGTGTGATTTGGCTGTTTCTGTGAACTTGCTCTGTTTTGCTGTTGTGAACTCCTTTCCCTTTGAAGAAGTTTTTCTTTGCCATCAATGCAAGATCGACACTCTGGGGTTTCAAAGTCGATCTTCTTTCTTCTTCCTGCATTATTATTCCTGTTAGCTCTTCAAATTTTGGGATCTTCTCTCTGGCATTTATCCCAGTGATGGACATTTGGTAATCATCAGTGACACCATTCATTGTAATGGTTACAAGATCTGTATCGTCAACTGTATGACCATTGTCTGCTAATTTGTTCGTCAGATCCTTAATCCTTGCTACGAATGAAGCAATTGTTTCGTTCTCCTCCATCTTCAGGGATATGATCTTATTCTTGAGGAACAGAAGACGATTTGAATTCCTGATCTCATACAACTCCTTCAGAATTCCCCAGATCTCGTTAGCTCTCTTACATTCTCTAATATGAGGTATGATGCAGTTTTTCACAGACATCTTCAACAGTGTCCTTGCTCTACCTTCTCGCTTCTCCCAATCTGGGATCGATGCTGATCCAGTGGTGGGCCTTGGCTCATCCCCATTCACAATCGTCCAAGAACTCCACACTTCTAGCAGAGTCTGCATCTTGAATTTCCAATTTGCATAATTGGAACCATCGAGCACATTATGCTCATTCAAGCATGCTTCAAACATATTGTTATTCATCTTGGCGATTTAAAAAAAAATCGACAGGTAAAAGATGTTAAATTTACCCCAGATCTGTGACAAAGACAAATCACTGTTCTTCAATGTTGTTTGATCTTGTAGCACACCCGCAGATCACCATGGCTTTCTTCTCAGCCTCCAGACAACCTTATGTTGTCAGCTACAACCTTGTTCTTGGCTTCCCCACGCAGCTTCTGTAGGAATTTACAGGGTAAGTTCCTCAGACAGAACACCAGAAGGACACCGCTCACAAACAGATCACAGATCAATACACCAGTATTTTGACGTGGTTAAAACCCTCAGAGGGGGAAACAGTCCACGGCCTGCGCCAACGTGGCTACTACAGGCAATTTATTAATAAAAGAATGAAAATTTACATAAGCTTCTCTCATGCACGGTTAACCTACAAATGACCCTCCATGCGCTTTAAATAGAATTCATGGACCAATCGGGTGTCAAGCCACGGATCAAGTGGTCGGTAATACCGAGGAGAGAATGAACCGTCGGATCACTACATATCGTGACCGTCGGATTGTAAGTTACAAAATGTACAACGGTAAAGAAACACACTTTACCTAACTCTATACCTAACCAAGTTGTACTTAACTATTCCTATGCGTCGGAATATCCTAACAAACATTTCTTAAATCATATACTCAATCTTACTATTTTTTCATAGAAGCACTTATGAATCTTAATTATATAGCACTCTTTATTTAGTTTTAAAAGATTTCATAAATAAAGTTGAGTACAAGATTTGAAATGGAATAATCTTTTTATTATGGTAAACAAAGAAAAACAATAGTTCATTATTTTACACATAAAATAAGAGGTAAACTAAATATAAATAATGTAATTAACTTATCAAAAAAATATAAAACAACAATAATGTAAAAATAATAATAATATTTTATGTATTCAAGCCTCTGTGATCCATAATGAATTAAGCAAAGTCTTTCGGTAGAAATCACATAAGAGAATTTTTTGGCCGATGTGTTTTTAACCAACAAGTGTGGTTCATCATCTAGTCATGATGATGAACCACACTTGTTGGTTCGAAACACGTCTGCCAGAAAATTCGCTTATGTGATTTCTACGAAAAGACTTTGCTTAAATAATAATATTACTAATTAAATTTTTGAAATTATGTGTTATTAAATACATTTTAAACTTTATCATGGTGATGAAAATAGTTACGTAATTGTTATTATAATGAAAATAATAAAATAAGGCATGTTCAAAAGTATATGTATGAAAGTTTATCAATCAAATTGTCTTCTTTCTTTCCTTGTAAATAAGGAGGAGGTTTTATATATCAATTTGATGTGTAACTTGAGCTTCATCTTAATATTAGTTTTTTTTGTTAATCATGTTTTTAATTGAAAGAACTGAATCTTTTCCAACATCCAATATGCTCAAGAAATAATAATACCTAAAAAACATACCGATCTTATCTAAAGATATACATTTTCCAAAAAACACCCAAAAGCATACAAAATGATGGGACCCAGCCCACTTGGCGATGCTTTGTGCTTTATGTTATGTATCGGATAGATTACGTGGCGGATGTATGATATTTACCCACGGTTCTGTAGGTTGGTGGTAGCTGGGTAGTAAATGGGGCCTTAATGACCGTACCCTGCCTTGGTATACTCCTCAACCCTAATGTTAACGCGGTCTCTCGATCCTTCCTTTGGTTATTGTTCTGTTGCGCCGAGGGTTTTGTTAGCTCTGTGTTGAGAAAACGATGGTTGCGTTATGCTGTGATTCCTTCGGCTCTGTAACGAAACTTATGGTTAATGTGCTGTGCTTTGACTGGTTCTAGGTACTGTATGAGACCTTCGTTTCGCCTCTGGTTATTCTGTTTGTTTGTTCGGTAGAAAATCTGTCTAGCTATGGAGGTTATTTGCCTGGTTTCGTGCTCAATCCTCGGTAAGTCACACTGCTACTTCGCTGGTTATGGAATTTATGGATTCACTGGTCATTTTGCATGCTTGTAGTTATGATTGTAACTTCGGTTGGTCGTATTCGGCTATGGTTCGAACTTAGTCTCCCTGTTCACTGTTATATGGCTTTCATTGTGCGGTTTCTGTATGCGCTACTGGTTCTCTGAGATTTTCATTCCAAGTTCGATTTGTTGGTAATTATCTGGGTTCGTCTGCCTTCTCACGACGCAACATTGATTTTGGTTGGAAGCACAGGGTTTCTCGAAGTGCACCTTTGAATTTAATACATGTACATTATCTTTCTATGCTTCAAAGGCGCTCAATTTCGTTCTCTCCAGTCGCTCAATTTCGTTCACTGTTCCAATTATGGCTTCTCTTCGCGTCCTCCAAGTAAGGATTTCATTTGCGAGGTTGTTTTTCTCTACAGGGTTTCGTTCTCCTATGTATTCTTCCTGTACCATGCACTAATTTTACCTTTGGCTCCTTGCAGGTCCTTATAGGCGACCTGGGTGGCGTATTCTCCTATGCTCGGCTGTGTTGGTTGCTTGTCTTCTGGGTAGGCTTGAAACTTGTTTCTATCTTGTGAATGTTGGTTTTTTTGTTCTGAGGATGACCCGTCCACTAGTTTGGTTATTTGGTCACTGTAATGTTATTCGTCTGTAGTTTAGTTCTGTTCGACTCCGTATGTGAAGGTACGGGAGTCCAGTGTGACCCTGCTTGCTGGTCTGTTACAAACCCTGACTCAATATTTTTCGTTTTGACCTGGGTTTTGTAATTCAATCGTATTTGCTTCAATCGTGTCTAGACTGGTCTCTGTTCCATGCAATGTGACTCGGCCCTACCGACTTTGCTGTAGGCTTTTGTTTTGGACAATTGAAATGAAATTTTAATGGAAAAAGAGTGTATGGTTATTTGTTACCTTGGCATATTCGCTTGTCCGTCGTTTGCGTTGCTGTGCATTCGAACATGAGCGTGACTAGTTGTATTATTTGGTCGTTGTTAACTGAACATTGCAAACTTGTAATGTTGCTCCACCGCGTGCGTAAATAAGTATGTGACTGTTTATTTGGTGACTCAGAATTCGTTAAAATTCTATCTGCTTGATTTATATTCGACTGTGAATTATGCTTACACAGTAGCCATGACAATGTAATAATTTATAATGATACAGTAGTCCATTAGGTGATGAAAATGTAAATGAAAATCAACACATATTTATACAGACAATTTAGATGGACAGTAACTTCTCTGGTTTTGAATGCTTGGTATTTTCTATTTCTGAATTCACTCAACTTCCCCCTTCTGAACTGAACCCCTTTCTGTTACATGTATTTTGGCTTTATAGCCCTCTATTTTCAGTTGATGCTTGCAGTTGGTTTAACTGTTACAAAAATGGTTACATAACTTCTATTTCTATCCATAACTATAATCATTTGGCATTCCAAGACTTGTAGGAACAGTTGATGGTTATTTTTCCTAATTACATAAACTACCTTTTGATTAACAATCGAAACTACAGTAATCCTAAACTAGAAAATAAAAGAGGTATCTAACTTTTGCTGATTCTGTAAAATAACATAAAAAGAAAAATTATTCCCATAAAACCTTGACAGTTTACTCGGTCACGAGCTATTGAACCTGGTTAGATTTCTGCCCGATTACGGTGAGCTGGATGCTCCTGCATCACAAAACATGACTAATATAGTCACTTAAGGGGTACAAGAAGCATTAGGGGATCCATAGAATTCATATTTCAAAACTAGGCATGGGAAGCAATAGGGGATAGGACATATTGAAACTTTCCCATTGATCCATAACATCCCTATTTCCAAAGTAGCTTCTTTGTTGGCCAATTTGCGCTCTTCTTGATTTCTCTGTTGGAGAACATGAAGAAACTTAAGTTTTAACTTGGGAAAGAGAACTTTGATTTTTGAAAGATATTTTTTATTTTGCTATTTTTTAGAAAGAGATTGAACCACCATATGGCTAAGGATTACCCTAAACTCACTTATAATTATTAGAGCATTTAGATTACTAAGGTGAGCTAGAAATGAATTCTTCAGGAACCACATATGCCTACTCCTAATTCTTTCATCTAGGTATCCATCTGCAAGCATAAAATGTTTTTATAAGTCCATCTAGATGACAAGAAAAAACCAAATCAGGCACCCTTAATTAAGTTATTATAATAATAAAGAAGTTAAATTTATTATGAAAATAATCTATATGTAAAATTGTAATTAATTTTGTAAAATTAAAATTAATTTCATAATAAACTAATTTTCTATATGATAAATATAAAATTTTTTTTTTAATTCTTTGTATATTTTCCAAATGTTTTATTATATTTAAAAATAAATTTTTTATAATTATAAATACATTAAAATTTTTGATTATTATTATTCAATTTATCTAAATGTTAAAAATAAATTAAACATCACAAATAAAATGAATTTTTCAACATATTATTTTAGAATAAGAAATTATGTTACATTTGCATTAATTATTGAGATTGACAAAATATTTGATATTCAAATCCTTTCAAACTCAGTGTTAGCCAACTCAACATGGTTGTATCTATTTTTAGTTAACTTGGAAATTGTGGTTGGTAATTTGAATAAACTTTTTAAGTCATTAAAATTATTAATTTATTTAATTAATATATTTTGGCCATTTTACCTTCTTTATAAATCGAAAAATTTATATATTACATTAATATTTAACTCTATTAAAAATAAAAAATTAAATAAAAAAAATTATATAACTGCGCAATATGATTTTAGCCAACTCAAGAACTAATATCAATTTGGCTAAAACTAATTATTCTAACTTTGTAAGCTAAAATTTTTCGTTGAAATATATATTGTTAAGAAGAGGTAAGAAAGTGGGAACTTTCCATTATAACCACAATCTGACTTAATAGTCATAAATCTTGTCATTCCAACTCTCGACTTTCAATCCAATTTAATATAATTAATTATTTCTACCAACTGGATAAAAACCCTTGTTAATTTAACTAAACTTAACAAAAATCCACTTTCTAAATTGGTCATAAATCTTGTCATTCCAACTCTAGAATCTCAACCCAATTCAATATAATCAATTACTTTCATAAACTCAATAAATACCAAATCACATCTACTAATTTGACTAAACCTAAAAAATAAAAAATAAAAGATAAAGGATCCCTTGTTGTACAAATAAAATTTCTCATGTTACTATCTCATTCAAATGCAATTTTAAAGTAAATTACTATTAATAATAACTATCTGGAATAACATACAAAGGAAATATTTTGGAGACAAAAATCTAGAGTTTAGTGGCTAAAAGAAGGTGAACATAATACCAGATTTTTCCACAAATCCACCATAACAAAATAGAGCTCATAACATAATTTCTTTGATCAACGATGAAAGAGGAAATCTTCTCAATTCTCATGAAAAAATAGATGTAGTTCTAGTCCAGCACTTTCGAAACAAAGCAAAGGAAACCTGTTATGATAGAGAACTTCACATCCGGGACTTTACTAAGCATTTACCTAAGATGGTTTCTAGAGAGGATAATGCCAATCTTCATAGGCCAGTGACTGAAGAGGAAGTTAGTGGAGTACTCAAAGAAATGTAGAATGGGAAGGCGGCAGGCCCGACTGGTTTCAATGTTGACTTGTTCAAAGCTTGCTGGAATATTGTCAAACAGGACATTCTATAGGTGGTTGAGGATTCCAGAATCAAAAAAACCATTTTGAGGGCTCTCAACACCATTTTTATAACCCTAATCCCTAAACAAGAATTGGCTCAAACACCTGATAGGTATAGACCTATAGCTTTCTGCAACGTTGTGTGCAAGATAATATCTAAAGTTGTTGCTAATAGACTCAAAACCCTCCTTTCTTCACTAGTCTCGGGGGAACAATCTGGATATGTGGAAGGAAGGAAAATTCTTAATAACATTATTCAAACACATGAAATGGTGCATTCTCTTACTAGCAAAAGAAAGGTTGGAATGATCATGCAACTAGACATAGCCAAAGCTTATGACAAGCTGAACTGGATCTATATCAGGAAAATTCTTACTACTTTCAGGTTCGACCACAATTGGGTAAGATGGATCATGGCTTTGGTCACTTCTTCCAATTTCTCAATTCTAGTCAATGGTTCTCCTTCAGAGACTTTTATTCCTTCTAGAGGCCTTAGGCAGGGTGACCCTCTCTCACCCTTCCTCTTTATCCTCATGATGGAAGGACTGGGAAGGTCTATCAAGAATGCAAAAGAAGTTGGTAAAATCAAGGGTCTTCAACTCTCGGACAATGGATAGGCCTTGACTCATCAACAATTTGTGGATGACACCATGCTGCAAGGAATCCCTATAGCCAAAGAAGAACTTGCTTATAAACAAATCCTTAGTGACTTTGCCATGGCTTCAGGTATGGAAATAAATCTTTCCAAATCCAAAATCTTTTTCTTCAATACTAACATTGCTATTCAGAGGAACATATCTAGAATTTCGGGCTTTCAAAAGGATTCTCTCCCCTTAGATTATCTGGGAGTTCCTCTAACAACCAAACCATTACACAAGAGCATCTGGTAGCCGATAATTAATAAATTATAAGACAAAACCTGGAAATGGACTATGAGATCTCTAAACTTGGCTGGTAGGTTGGTCCTCACAAAGGCCATACTACAATCAATCCCAGTCTTTATGCTTTTAGTTATCCCTGATCTTAAAGGAATCCTATGCCAAATGAGAAACATACAAAGAGACTTTCTATGGGGCAAGGGGGAAGATAAGAAGAAATGGGCCTTGGTTGCCTAGGAAAAAAATCTGTAAACCCAGAAACCATGGGGTCTTGGAATGGATGATCCTGAGATTCTGAGCAAGGTTTTAGGGGCAAAATTATGGTAGCGATGGATCAAATAACTAGAAGCACATTGGGCTATCCTTTGGAAGGAAAAATGTGCAAGCTCTTGGCTAGATAATGACCGCATAAGGATGGATGGTAATATAAGAGGATCATATATTTGGAACAAAGCCAGGGAAAATAGAAGCATAATTCAAGATCACAACTTTTGGGAAATTATAGAGGGAGACTTAGCCTTATTATGGGAGGATAGATGGCAACAAGAACTTATTTTTCTGAAGGAGGATTTGGAGGACCTCAAAGCAGAGACAGACACTAAGGAGCTCACCAAAGTTAAGGTTTTTTGGGATCAAAACAACAATTCAGGGGAGTGGAGAAACTGGAGAAAACTTGATCTCAGAAATGATAGTCACCTCAAAGCCAAGGCTGAGAGGCTAATGAAGATGTTAGAACAAAGGAAAATTCTAATTTCAAGGGGGCGTGTTCAACTGAGATGGGGCAACAATAATGAGGGGACTTATAATCTTGAGGAAGCTAAACTCATACTCCATGAACTAGATTCCCAAGCTCCAGACAGGATTTGGAAAAACCTATGGAAACTTCAAGAGTGGATGAAAATTAAACTTTTTATGTGGTTGGTACTACATAGAAAAATTCAAACCTAGGATAACATTAGAAAAAGGGGTGTCCTGGGGCCTGGGTCCTTCCTGGGTCTTTTGCCTCTATCTTCCAACAATCTAATAGAGACATTGGAAGTCTTTTCAATACACTCACCAATTGGAGAAAGAACTTTCTGGATAATGAAGTTTTGAGTTCAACTTGGGATCTAACACCAAGCTTCATTATTTTGAATGTATGGAAAGAAGGAACAATAGAATCTTCAAGAATGCTAAGAAATCTCCCCAGTATCTCTATGATCTGATCCTAAAATAGATTAAGGAAACAATTGGCACTATTGTCTTAAATCTCCCTACAAAACCCCCTTTTCCTACAAAATGGAGGATTCTCTATAAGCTAGAACTACAGGGGCTTGTTCGTTAGAGTTTAGTCAGGAAAGCTTCAATTCTAGATCCTGAGCTAGATTTATGGCATCCTCCCCCTAAGGGTTTTCTGAAATTCAACATTGATGGTGCTTCTAAAGGTAATCCGGGCACGATCAGCCATGGAGGGGTGTTAAGGGATGATAACGTAAGGATTCTGTTTATTTTTCATGGTCATTTAGGCAAAGCAACCAACAACATGGTGGAGCTGATGGCCATGGAACACTGTCTAGAGTTCCTGGTTCAGGATAACCGCCAAAATACAATCTTTGAAGCTGATTCCGAGTTAATCATTAACTCGGTCAAGATAATAAGTTGGGGAATGAAAGCGGAAAAGGCTTCAAAAAACTGGAGGCTAATCCAAGTCTTTCAACGGATTCACAGTCACCTACAGAGCCTGAGAACAGTCAGTTTTGCACATGTGCGTAGAAAGGATAATAAACTAGTGGATTTGCTGACCAATCAAGGAGTGATCTGCATAGATAATAGAGTGGCGATGGACTGACAAGAGCTCCCTCAAAAAAAATTAAAAATGGAGTGTCAAAGCCAAGTAGATGAAGATAAGACAGTGTTCCAGCACAGAAGTGAAAGAGCCATGGAGGCGGGCACAACTGACTAGCAGCTGTTTTCTTAGAGGCTTGCTCTCAATCGGGTCTTTTAGGAGTGGCTTACAATGGTCAACAAGTGAATCCTAGGTTATTATGTTCACTATAGGGTCCAGTTACAACAACGAGGACGTTTTAGTATTGTGGTTAACTGGAAGTATGGCAGATGCTTTAATGCACATCGGCTCAATGAACGGTCAAAAGCCAGAGATCATCGGAGGCCGCGAAACAAGAAGTTTCTCCGGTTGGTTCACTTTACCATGACCTGAGTAATTTTCTGGGGATCGTGGCCCTCAAAGGTGGGTAGTGGTGTTTCCTTTTAGGGAGCGATTCCATTCAGCGGGCTCCACGTGGCAGTGGGGACGGAAGGAATACCACCCTCATCGCACACTAATGTGCGCGAAGGTAGATGGGTGTGATATTAGTCTCAACTGTTGGATCATTCAAAACAGATCAATGACTGTGAGCAATTATGCTTGTCTGCGGGTCCCAGTGGTTAGCAGTGGGCTCACTTTACCGTGAATTTTTTTCTAGTTGGCACACTTTACTATGAAGTTTTTTCTGGTTGGCACACTTTACCACAAATTTTTCAGGTAGGGTCACTCTACCGTGACCTGAGCAGTTTTCTGGGGATCGTGGCCCTCAAAGGTGGGAAGTGGTTTTTCATTTTCAGGAGCGATTCCTTTCAGTGTGCTCCACGTGGCGATGGGGACAGGAGGAATACTGCCCTCATCGCACACTAACATGCACGAAGGTTGGTGGGGTGATTACAGTCTCAACCATTGGATCATTCATAGCAGATCAGTGGATGCGATTGATCGTGCTTGTCTGTGGGTCATAGAGATAAACAGTGGGTTGCTTAACACAGAAATGGTCCATAGTTGTTGGATCAAACAGATAGGTTCAAAGGTTAAGATTAAAAGGGCAAGTTAGGATTTGGCGGGAAGCAGGTGTCCTTGACATGAAAAGAATTTTCACTCTGGCCATTGTGCCACAGGTTTAGAAGTCAGATGGATGCGATACCTTTATTTTATTGACACTTTTGGTTCTTTTTGGGTCCGTTTCCTGTTTCTTATTTCTTTCGTTTGAGAAATGTAAGGTTTGGTTGTAGGGAGTGAGGCATGGACTTTGATCCTGATTTCAGGTTTTGATAGGGTCTGTCCATGGTCCATGACCATGTGGGATTATTTGTATTTTATGTACTCTATTTGATGATCAATGAATTTGAAGGTCTGACTCTTGCATTAACAAAAAAAACTATTCAGAATAACATATACATAATTATTAAAAACATAATACACTCAATGTTTCATTTTCGATGAGTCCAACTTTGATTAGTCCCTTGACGTTGTTATCAATGCATTTTGGAAACTATACTGCTTCCAAACCATTGGAAAATGTGTTTGGCCCTATGGGCAAAGCTTAAACAAATGTGAAAATGTACACACATCCATACTGAGCACTACAATATCAAAAGCTTGTATCATAACATACTATTTAAGTAGAATAAGGTTGGGTAGTGTATTGCAATTCAGTGTGTGAGGTTTTTGAGAAGGCAATGCTTCATATTTTTTGTATAGATTTGCCTTTGATTTTGTTTGAGGGTTGTTATTCTGTAAGTGAAATTGACTTGATAATATTGGTAAACATGATGAAGAATGAAGATGATTAAGATTATTTTGATGTTGTAGAGAGGAATGAAGCCATGATAGGTTTTTTGATGTTGATCTCCCCAAATTAAGAGGGAGGTAAAATTATGATATTCATGATGGATACATTGAAGAAGAAATTAGAGAATGAATGAAAGTATTGCAATGTATTGAGGATGTATTGGTGTTGTTGACGAAATGAAATAAGAAAATATTATGACTAGTTGCATATGAATATCTTGATATAAGTGGCATTAGGATGATTGAAGACCCCCAAGGTTTATGTTTACTTGTATGTATATTTGAAAGTTTATTGCTAATTGGGGTTTTTGTTTGTCTCTCCATAAACAATTTTAACACTCTTGGAACATGCTTGGACAAATGGATATATCTAGTTTATCAGGGAGAAATGAAGCATCTAATTGTGGATGCTTGGGAGGACATAGGGTTGGCCTATGTGTGTTTGATTTCTAGACACCGAAGAGGGAGGGTGGCCTTCATCTTCGAGCTATGACCTTGGATACACACCTAAATCGATGGATTGATGTTTAATTAGTAAGCCTGATGGTACCTAGACTAGCCGAAAGCTTTATTCCATCTTAGTCCCACCTGGATAGATTACCCTGGTCAAGAATCTAGTCTGTAGCACTAAGTGTGTTAAAATATTCTTAGTTCATTTTGGATATCTTCCATGTACCTCTATAGATATAGGTAATTATGAATACCTCCCTAGTTAAGAGGGAGTGTTGAAGAATGTAACTAGTGTCGATCTTCATAATTATATTTTAAATGTATTTGTGAAAATAAGGAAAAATAAATCTTATTATTAAATAAATTGGCTTATTAAAGCATGGGTTTCATGCTTGGGTCAATTGATTTTAGGTCAAATTCTCTATTGAAAACTTCTAGGGTTTATGTTAAGTGTCGTTGTCAATGCCACAATGTAAAGCACCCTTTTTGGGAATTATTTCTCATGAAAGAAAATTATTTTAATGTAAATTAGTTCAAGTATTCCTCCTCCACAAAGTCAACCTCATTAGAAGTATTTAATCACTTAAGACAACTATATATAAGTAACAACTCAACTCATTTGGAGGGATCTTACACAATTTTGAATCAAAGTTTTTGGGTCTCTCTGTCTCTCTCTCTCAAGTGCGAAGAAATTTTAAAGTTACATCAAGGTCGAAATTATGAAGTTGTTGCATCAAAGTCGAAGCTGTGAAGTTGCTACATTAAGGTCGAAGCTGTGAAGCCACATGAAGATCGAAGCTGTGAAATTGCTAGGTTGAAGCTATTAAAATTCGTAGATCAAAACTACGGTCCTGAACTTGGGTCAAATTTTTGTTACTAAAAAGGAGAAATTTTTCGATTGTTTCTTGGTTGAAGCTGTTGGATAAGAAGGGACTGCTAAATCATCTTATAAGGCTAACTTGGTGGAGGAGGAAGGTTTTTTGGTGTAGGTTCTTAATATATCTCATTTGAATTACAAAATGTATAGTTATTGACTGTGTTTCTCCTATATAGGGGTTTTTCCCTAGTTGTGCGCCTCGATATGGAGTCCTTGATATTCATTTTTTGTTTATGGTAATCGCTTGATGAATTAATATAAAAGAAGAACATAAGAAAAACAATAATAACTCAAAGAAATCACAAGAAATTATCAACAAGAAAAAATATTTGTAAATCTTAATATTAGATGATACTTTTGTTTAGTTTTCTAAGATTTTCTAAATAAAGGTATGTAAAAGATTTGAAATGGAACAATTTTTTTATTATGGTAAAAAAATAAATTAGTTTATTAAGTTTGGCCCACCAAATATAATTTACGAAGTGAATAATTTTACACATAAAAAGAGAGGTAAATTAAATATATATAATGTAATTAAAGTTTTGGAAAAATATAAATAACAATAATATAAAAATAAAATATTACTGGAATTAAATTTGAGAATTCTATAAATATTAAATTTAAATAATTTAAAATTATTGAGATTAATTTAAAACATATAATTTTAAATTTATTTTACAAATTTTGTGTTATTAATTACATTTTATAGTTTATCTTGGTGATGAAATTGTCATCAATCCTCCAAAATAATAAAATAAGGCATATTCAAAAGCATATTTACGAAAGTTTAACAATCAAATTGTCTTTTTACTTTGTAAATAAGGAGGATTTATATATCAATTTGATGTGTAACTTGAGCTTCAATTTAATATTAGTTTTTTTTAATCATATTTTTAATTAAAAGAATTGAAAATTTTCCAACTTCCAATACCCTCAAGAAATGATATTATCTAGAAAACATACCTATCATATCTAAAGATGTCCACTTTCCAAAAAACACCCAAAAGTATACAAAACGTGACTAATACAATCATTTAAGGGGTAGGGGAAGCATTAGGGGATCCATAGAATTCCTATTTCCAAACTAGTCATGGGAAGCATTGAGGGATAGGGCATACTGAATCTTTCCTATTGATCCATAACATCCATATTTCCAAACTAGCCTCTTTGTTGGCCAGTTTGCCTTCTTCTGGATTATTTTGTTGGAGAACATGAAGCAACTTATAGGGATGCAATTTGGGAAGGAGAGATTTGATTTTCGAAAGATATTTTTCTATTTCTCTATTTTTAGAAGAGATCCAACCACCATATGGCTAAGGATGACCCTAAAATCACTCATAATTATTAGAGCATTTAGATTACTAACATGAGCTAGAAATGAATGCCTCAAGAAGCACATAGGCATGATTCTTTCATCTAGGTGCCCATGGGAAAGCATAAAATGTTTTTATAAATCTCTCTAGATGACAGAAAAACCCAAATCAAGTGCCCTTAATTGAGTTATTATTATAATAAAGAAATTAAGCTTGTTATGAAATTAATATATATGTAAAATTGTAATTATGTTTTAAAATTAATATAAATTTTATAATAAATTAATTTTCTATATCATAAGAGTTTCTGAGTCAGAGAGGTGAGGGGTAGAGCTCTGGTGGAAATGAGGGTTTGAAGCTCACAGATTCAATAGATTGAGGTACTAACTCTAGAGAAGAACAGGGCCAGAGTGGCAGAGCTCCATAGAAGGGGGCAAAATCTGACCCAACAAATGGAAAATGTGGGGTCCACTAGGACCCCATCTTACAAACAAATGATGATGAACAAGATGATAGCACGGGATGGGGTGCAGATAGCAAGTTACAAAAAGTAAGATCAAGAAAATCCAACCAGTAAGGGGAAGAAGGACAACGAAGGTAATAATACTAAATAACTGAAGGAAAAGGATGAAAGCAAAATAACAAAGAGCAGAGACAGTTAGAATCCAACACAAGTACATTTATTTCATGGAAACAAATAGGAAAAGAGCAAGTAGGAGCAGAGGAAGAGGTTCTGAATCAGAATAAAAAGGAACAAGGGGGAGCAACGTCAACACCCAACAGAAAGAAGAACCAGGGTCCTTTTAAGCCCAAAGCCGTAGAAACCCTAAGGGTTGTGATATCTGATCCGGAGATTTAGTCATACCGGGATCACATGGTCGAACATGCAGTGATATGCAGGTTCATGGGTTCTGGCCAACAGAACGGGCGCTATGTCAATGGATAAAGCAACAGTGGAAACTTGGAGGTGATGTAAGACTGCACTTTGGAGCTAAGGGTTTCTTTACTGTTGTTTTTCCAATTTAGAAGACAAAGATAGGATATTCGATGGAGGGCCTTATTTCTTTGCCTCCGTGGGCCTTTACATAAGGCCATGGAAACACAACTTTATACCAGGAAAGGAAACCTTCAAGTAGGTAACAGTTTGGATACGCCTTTTTCCCTACCAGTTGATTCGTGGGGACATGCAGCTCTAGAAAAAATAGGTAATAAGCTAGGGACCTTCATCAAGGTCTCAGAAGCGACATTACAAAAAATATATACCTCTTATGCTAGAATCTACGTGGAAATGGATGTGTCGGGAGCTTTGCATGAGGGCCTATGACTGGAATATAGAGACGAGGATTATTTCGAAGCTATAGACTATGAGAAAATCCCGTTCCGTTGTAGAAAATGTCATGAGCATGGTCATTTAATCAGAGAATGCCCACTGAAGAAGGTAGCAAAAGATCACAAGGATGGCAAAGGAGAGAAGAACAAGGAAATCTTCACCAGATCGAAAGCCAAACAGAGAGCAAATAGGAAATGCCAAACCAAGGCAAGCACATCACAAGGAAATATGAGCAATGCTTTTGAAGTCTTGGAAAGTGAGACAGAGTGAGAGGACAACATTAAAGAACAAGAAACCAAAAAAATAAGCAGATCTACAATAGTGCCAATTTTGAAAGAACCGGAGGTGAACTGTTATATACTTAGGGGGGATAATATGGGCCACAAAGGGAGGTACCCAATGGAATAATGTAATAATGGGATGGGCCATGGTAATAAATAAGGTGGTTAGCCCGTATCATGTAATGGACCACAAGTAGTTAGTAATAATGTTATGGGCCTATGGTATTAGATAGATGGTATTGAGGGAACCATGGTAATGACCCATGGTATTGTAAGTATGAGGCCTATATAGAGGCTAGAGACTCCACATTGAGGGATGTCAAGGATTATTGTATGAACAAGCATATGGCTTGTGGAGTGTTCTCCTTTCTTAAGGAGTGAATGTATGGTGTTGCCTTACCTTAAAGGTTTGACATTAGTGAAGAGAAGCATTTCTATCTATTTTGATCTTGTTCTTTCAGGGGTTTATTTCTTTTATAATATATTTCTGGTTTAGATCTATAACAAGTGGTATCAGAGCACTTTCTTTGGCAAAAGTGGAGAATTTTGTTTTTTTATTATTTTTTGCTGGAACTTTTGGGGTGTCAAATTTTCAGATCATATATGTATGTTTTCGGGTAATATCTAAAAAATCTAATTATAGATCTGGATTCTTTGTGAAAAAATACCCCATTTCAAAAAACAAATCAGCCAAATCGGAGTCTGGATGAAGGAGATATCACTGATCTAAAAATCAGTGGTGTTGCGGATATTTTTTCGGGGCAGCGAGTTTGTGGCACAGGTCTGTACGTTTTGGAGAAAAACCTGAAAAATATAATTGTAGATTTGAATTTTTTATGAAAAAATACCTGATTTCAAAAAAACAATCAGTCGAATTGGAGTCCAAATGAGGGAAATATCACTAATTTAAAATCAGCTCTTTTTTAAGAATTTTTGATGATGACGAGAGAGTTGCAGCACAGATATGAAATTATATTGCCTGGATCAGGATTTCTATCACATGGGCAGATGTAGAATGGTTGTTCCATTTCCAAAAACAGGTCATAATAGGGATTCTGAGCAATATTGACTTGTGGCCATTTCAAATTTTCACCAAAAGTTTTTGTGATGGCGGGCCTAGATCAGAAGAACGTGTATAAATTTGATGGCTCTCATCCTGCCAGATGGCTAGCACAAATGGAGAAATATTTCATATTAAATTACATCATGGATGATGTGACTCAGCTGAGTGTGGGATTCATGTACTTGGACCATGAAAGATGGCAATGGTGGCAGTGTCATCAAAAATGCCCTCCAAGGGAAACTACTTGGCAGATGTTCGCAAAATCCATTTGTGACCACATTGACCATAAATTTAATTTTGTGGGTCCTCTTACTAAGCTCACACAGATCGGCACACAACCTAACAAAGATTCTATTTTTACAAGAAAGAAGGAAACCAAGAAACCAATAGGGTTATTTTTTACTGGTGTTTCCTTATTGCAGGTTCATGGATTGATTCAGAAGGAGAAAATCATTATGTCTATAAATCCGAGTTGCAAGCAAAATCTCATAAATGTCAACTTGGAAAAAAAATTGCAAGTTCCAGCAAAACACATTGAAAACACACAGGTGGATGATGATGATGTTCAAGTGTATAAGGATTTGAATATTTCTATGGATAAGTATGTGTTGCATGGTGATTTTTATACTTCAAAAATGAAAAATATGGATATTGTTTTTGGATATCCTTAGATGGAATCTGTGGGTACTATCAATATTAATGTGGCGAAGAAATTTCTGAAGCTCTGGTATAAAAAGAAGAAAATTACATTACAGGATATTTCCATCAATAAATAGGTAGAGTACATGGAGGCTAAAGCAGAAGATGTTCCAGGGACTGACATATCAGATGACGAGCCAGTGATGATCGACAATCAAACACAAACAGAGGCTGAAGCAGAAAAGGTTACAGGTGTTGATACATCAGATGAGGGTTCAGTGGTTGAAGTAATATTAGAAGATAAGACACCACAACAAGCACCACAACATGCACCAGATAACAGTCAGGCTCTAGTAAAGGGTGAATTAAATAAAAAGACACTGTGGGTTAAAACTTCAACATATCATCACCCACATCACCCCGCAAGAAAGCAACCAACAAGATGGCAACAAATTAGCCACAAGGACAACAACCCCCACATGACAGATAGTAAGAAGCGAAGATCCACCTACTACACATCAACACAAAAGAGATGTCATGGTAAACTTCCATCTCAAGCGAGCAAGGCACCAGCGAGATCGTGAGTTCACCTTTCTTTTGGATGGCTAGATGCATGTGCATAGTACCAGTGGACTACTCTTTTGAGTAGATCTTATTATTTGTGTTCTTCCCATATTTCGTGGATGAAACATGCTAAGGGGGGTGGAATTTTATATACTTAGGAGGGATAATATGGGGTACAAAGGGAGGTACTCAAGGTAATAATGTAATAATGGGATGGGCCATAGTAATAAATAAGGTGGTTAACCCATATCATGTAAAGGACCACAAGTAGTTAGTAATAATGTTATGGGCCCATGGTATTAGATAGATGGTATTGAGAGAACCATGGTAATGACCCATGGTATTATATGTATGAGGCCTATATAGAAGCTAGAGACTCCACATTGAGGGATGTCAAGGAATATTGTATGAACAGGCATATGGCTTGTGGAGTGTTCTCCTTCCTTAAGGAGTGAATATATGGTGTTGCCCTACCTTAAGGGTTTGATTAAAAAAGTGAAACATTTTTATATTTCTATCTTATTATTTTTGGGTATATTTGAATTTTCATATATTTACAGGTCAAATTTATAATAGGTGGTATCAAAGCACTTTCTTGGGCAAAAGTGGAGATTTTTTTTTTTTTTAGACCTGGGGGGGATAATATGAACCCTTTTAGTATCATGCCCCAGGTTAAAGAAACAATATAAGCGGTTGAAGAAGACTCAGAAATGTTCACCAGTGAAATCAAAAGCGAAGATATGGAATTCAACGATATACTAGAGCAAGAAGGTATGAATCTACCAAACATGGTTGAGAACTGGAAAACGAAGGTAATGGAACACATATCGGAAGATGAAGTAAAGAGAATAATGACATACTCATAGCACGGTAAAGGACAAAGATGGAGCTACAAAGCAAAAGCTTGGATGAAACTAAAGGGCTTGGGGTCCGGACACAGGGATTGCATCAAACCTCCACAAGTTACAAACACTGTAAAAAGAGAGGACGAAGGACCAACAATGAGACATTACAAGAATTTGGACAAATGCTCTTAAACTCCGGTAAGATGAAAGCCCTAGAAGCTTTTTCACTAACCTCCTAAACTCTGTTTAAAATGAAAATTCTTTCTTGGAATGCTAGAGGGCTAAACAACCAAAAAAAATAGTGTATTTTAAAGAAGAAAGTCCAAAAGGAACAACCAAACATAGTGTTTGTACAGGAAACTAAATTCTCAAGTAGCACAGTAATCAGTATCAGCAAAAAACTAGGTAAGTGCATGGAATACTTGGAGAGAGCTAACAATGGATGGGAGGGAGGTTTGATCATTCTGTGGATTCCACAAGTAATCTAGCTCCTTTCCTCTAAGGCAACCAGATCCTACATAGCTATAGAATTCCAAGTAGTAGGAAACTCTGAGACCTCTATTTTTACTAATGTCTACGGCCCCCAGAAGCTAGAGGACAAGCTTCTATTTTTGAGAACTTTGCTTAACCTGAAGCTAAGATATCCCCAAGCTAAGACGATCATTGGAGGTGATTTCAACATGATCAACACCCTCATGAAAAAGAGAGGAGGTATAAGGAAACTCAACAGAGACTCTGAAGCTTGCCTAGACTTCATTACATCGGCTAATCTAGTGGATGTTTTCCCTAGAAGTGGTGCTTTCACGTGGAACAACAAAAGGGGAGGTGAAAAGAAAATAACATCTTGTCTGGATAGGTTTCTAGTAACAGAAGGAATACTGTTGAAAGGAATCATTGTGGAATCAGATATTCTTCCTAGCGGAGGGTCAATCCACTGGCCCGTTACATTGACTACAACAATCCAGGGCACTCCTAGAAATCAACCTTTTAGATTCGAAAAATTTTGGCTCACTCATCTTGAGATCATTCAGCAAATGGAACAATGGTGGAAAGAACCTTTGGGTATTAAAGGCACCAAAATGTATAAGTTACAGGGTAAGATGAAACACATTAAAGCCAAAATCAAAATCTAGAATCATGAAGTCTTTGGGAATATATTTAAAGAAAAAAAAAAACTAGAGGAGCAATCAGAGTAGATACATGAAGGATGGATTCAAGGGAACATAAACCAAGAAACTATGAACAAGGAAAAGATGCTTATGCAGGACTAGCAACTATGTTGCCAATAAGACGAAACACTTTGGAAGAAAAAATCTTGAGTTCAATGGCTTAAGGATGGAGAACAGAACTCGAAATTATTCCATAGATCAGCCATTAACCACAGAGGAGCCAATAAAATTTTAAGCCTTAAAGATAAACAGGAAGCCACGATACAAACACATCAAGAGATCTCCAACCTTCTTATTATGCATTTCAGCAAAATAGCTCAAGAACCTGGAATTGATAGAATGGAGGCCATTGATGAACTTACTTCCTCAATCCCAATGCTAATTACCGAGGAGCAAAACTTGGCTTTAAATCGAGAAATTTCCCTGGAAGAGGCGGAAGAGGCTGTAAAAGAAATGCATAATGATAAAGCACCTGGGCCTGATGGTTTTACCATCAATTTTTACAAAGCATGTTAGGAGATAGTCAAAATAGAAGTTTGGGAGGTATTGGAGGATTCCCAGTGCTCCACCTCAATCTTCAAGTCCCTCTATTCTACCTTCCTTGCCCTTTTTCCAAAAGAGTAGGAAGCTAACACACCCTCAAAGTTTCATGCAATTGCACTATGCAATGTCTTATACAAGATTATTTCCAAAGTAATAGCCAATAGAATGAGGGGAGACAGATTTTGGACAATGTCTTACTAGCACAAGAGATGATTCACACACTTCAAACTCGGAAGAAAGCAAGTATGATGATGCAACTAGACCTGTCAAAGGTGTATGATAAGGTTAACTGGCATTATCTGGAAGCGATATTGAAAGCCTTTGGCTTTGCTGAACAATGGATAGTTTGGATCCTAGCTTTCGTCAAATCCACAAAATTTTCAATACTGGTTAATGGAGCCCCTTCTACCCAATTCTCTCCTTCGCGAGGTCTACGGAAGGGTGATCCATTATCCCCCTTCCTTTTCATGATTTTAATGGAAGGTTTAAGTAGACTAATATATAAAGCTAAAGAGGAAGGAGTTATTGAAGGAATTCAGCCCCTGCCCTCAATTCTAGCAACTACTGACCAACAATTTGTTGATGATACAATGTTGCATGGTATTCCGTCAGTTAAAGAAGCTTTGGGCTACAAAAGTATTCTAAATCTCTTCAGCAGGGCCTCAGGTATGGAACTAAATCTCTAAAAATATTCTATCTTCTTTTTCAATACTCATGTAGCTATTCAAAAAAATCTTTCCACCATCCTAGGCTTCAAAAGAAGCAACCTCCCCTTGAGATACCTAGGAGCTCCGTTAACAGACAACCTTGGCAAAAAACACACTGGGAAAAGATCCTACCATTTTCCTTCTTTTCTCCACACAATTATGCTGATGATGAGTCTGGTTTTAGACTCGAAACGTCGATATAAAAAAGATGAGCACTGTGGAAAATCCGAACTCCTCTCAGAAAGATGTCATCATTGGACCCACAGGGCCCTAAACGTCGTAGGAAGATTGGTCTTAACCAAAGCAGTCCTCTAGGCCATTCCACAATACATGCTTTCTATTCTTCCAACTCCCAAGGGAGTACTGCAAAAGATAAGGGTCATTCAAAGGACCTTTCTCTGGTCGGGTAATTCAGAGAAGAAGAAATGATTGCTAGTGGCGTGGAGCAAGCCGTGCAAACCTAAACATCTGGGAGGGTTAAACCTGCAGGACCCTTCCATGGTTAACTGGGCCTGTGGTGCTAAATTATGGTGGAGGTGGCTAAAAGAACCTAAATTACCATGGGCCAAACATTAGAAAGAAAAGTACATTCCAAATCATAGTTTACAGAACTTAATCCAAATGCAAGAAAATCCAGAAGGCTCACAAATTTGGAACCTAGTGAGAAATAACTGGCACATAATCCAGGAGCAATGTTTTTGGGAAATTCATGATGGAAAAACAACCCTTTTTTGGGAAGATGCATGGCAACAACTCCCCAAGCTGGAAAGCCTTGAATTCTCAGATATCCAAAGAAGTAACCAGGGGCTAGGAAGAACCACAGTGAATCAGTATTGGAAGCCTAACGAAAGTGACCAGGTGTGGAGAACATGGTTATTCAATGAGGCAGATCTTCTAACCGAAGTAAACAACGGTTTAAAGGACCTGCGAACATAGCTAGCCAAGAGAAGGATATGGAAAGCAGGGGATAGTGATGAATTACGCTGGGGAAAGCTTGAAGGAGGCAACTTAATGCTTAGAGAGGCCATAACACACATAGAAGATACTAAGCATGAAGAAAAGATCAAATGGCATAGAAACGTTTGGGATGCCCAGCTTTGGCCGAAAATCAAAACATTCTTATAGCTCCTAATGCACAGAAAAACACTAACCTAGGAGAATCTCTGGAAAAAAGGATTCATAGGTCCTTCTCGCCGCCCCATGTGTGGAACGGAAGAGGAAACCATGAATCACCTCTTCAACACTTGTGACTGGGCAGACAATATACGGAAATGGTTGAAAACCATTCTCCAAAGGACAGATTGGGTTAGGAATTCAATTCAAGAACCAATCGGGAATTGGAGTGGTAATTTCTCCAATACCCAACTGGTTAATACCATTTGGAAACTCACAACAGGGTTCATAGCATGGACAATTTGGAAAGAAAGAAACCGAAGATTCTTCCTAAATGAAATTAGAGGTATAAACCACATAAAAGATACAATTCTTCAAAATATCAAGCAAACAATTCTTATCAAAGGAAGAATAGAACAGGACATAAACATCTCTAGTGTAGACTTACAGATTCTAAAAGCTTTTGACATTGATAGGGAAACCTTCACGTCTTCCTTGAATTGTCGATAGGAGCTAAATATCAGTGTGAATTCCTAGATTCTTCCGCCAACAAGCTTCCTCAAACTCAATTTTGATGGAGCTTCCCGGGGAAATCTGGGACCTGCTGGCATTGGAGGTGTTCTTAGGGATAGCAAAGCTGAAATTCAGCACATTTATAGTCGAGTGCTAGGTGAAGGGACTAATAACGAAATGTGTTTTGCAGCATTGGAGCAAGGTTTGAGAATTTTCAGAAGACTAAAATCTGGAGAAACTGTGGTGGAAGGGGACTATCAACTGGCGGTTATGGCAGCGAGGAGACTGTATACAGGGGCCAAAACAAGTAAATTCACTCGGCACTAGAGATTGGCCATAGTAACAGAGAGCATTGCAGAAGACCTATCTTGCCTAGGCGGTTTAATTTTTCAGGCAGTTAGGCACAAGGCTAATACAGTGGCAGATCACTTGGAAAATTATGTTATCAATAATCCCTCTGTCAACTTGGACAACTCTTGGTAGGAAATCACATGCACGGAGCTGAGAAACAGGTGCACTCTTCTTTCGATAATGAAAGAAGAGGTTAGGGGTACGAAGATCTTCCCTATTAGTGGAGAATGACGCCACCCAATCGAAGGGATGCAAGGCTAAATGGTTGGTAGGCTAAAGCAGTATAATGATGGAAGTGGTATTCAATGCACAAACATGCAGGGACTATTCCAAGGAGTGCAACGAACAAAAATTATGGTCATCGTCGGCATCAAAACAAAAAAAAAGACACTTGGCACTCATCGAAATGGTTCAAGTGTAGCAGATTTAGTAATAAGGATTCAGCTTATCAACAAAAAATGTGAAAAACAGAGCAATAGTTATTATGAATGGATGTGCGATCATAAGTTGACGAGATGGGGAGCCTTAAGCGATTCATGGTTTCCCTCCTCTATAATTATAGTTCCCAAACACAAGAGAAATGCTCTGCTCTCCAACAGAAATCAACACCATCTCAATTGTGCTCTCAGAAGGTTTCATTTCTCTATTCTCTATCATAGAAGAATGGCACGGGAGGGTAGTCAAAATGCTTCGGCCAATAAAGACCTACAACATGCTCAGGAGGCATATGAAATGAGAACTTCGCAAAAGGAAAAACACAAAATTGAGGAACTGGAAGCAATTGTTGTTGAAGAGGAAGAGAACCTGGAGGAGCATGAGCTGGAAAAGGAGATGGAATGGGTTCAGGATCCCGGCACGAAAACCACTTGGACAAATCAATTTGTTTGCACATAGGCGGAAATGTGGCGCATGAAGACAATGTTAGCGAAGGCTATCAGTATGCAAGGAGAATATCTCAATCAAGCTTGCCAAGCCATTTCAGTCTTATTTGCGGATCATATGGCGGTTTTGGAAGCACTGGACTTCAAAATCAGTTCACTAGAGCAGCAATTTGGCAACATCTCCAAAAAGATGACAGTGCTAATATGTCTCTTGAGGCACACCATATGCGAGGACGCCTCTGTTGTGGGGGAAGGTGCGAAGGAGGCCACGGTAACCAGTCAGGGGAAGCGTTCTTCCCAGCGCCCACCTCTTCCCGATAAAGCCACGACTTCAGCTAGCCAAGATACCACCACTAAGGATTATATCATTATCGGGCTGTAATGGTTTGCTATGGGAGTCTCAGTGTGCTTTTGATGTTCAGCATTTGTTCTGTTTCGATTTCACAAGTTTACTGGTCTTGTAGCTGGTACTCTATTTCTCATGTTAACTGATCATTTACTTAGTTTTCTTTGTATGTCTCGGAGGACCATATGGTCTGTTTGGTCTCTGTTTTTCCAGATGCCTAGATGGATTACTTGTTTTGTTGTCCCCAACCTTTCTCCGTGCCACCCTATGTGGTGAGCCTTGGGGTTATTTTGACAGTCTGGGTGGTTATGAAGCACTCTAATTGGGCAAAGGTGTCACTCTTTAGTTTGCAGGAGCAAACCTTTTTGTACTCTATGTATTCTATGTCTTAATATGACTTGCTGATTTATGAAAAAAAAGTAAAATCTATATCATAAATATAATATTAAATTTTTAATTATTTATCATATTTTCGAAATTTTTATTTAATTACATTTAAAAATAAATATTTTATTAATTATAATTGTACATTAAAAATTTTGATGTATCATATTATTCAAGTTATCTAAATTTTTAAAATAAATAAAATAACACAAACAAAATGGAATTTTCAATTATTATTTTAGATATAAGAAATCTTACTTTACATTGCAATTAAATTATTGAGATAGGAAAAAATATTTGATATTCAAATCCTTTCAAACTCAGTGTTAGCCAACTCAACATTGTTGTATCTATTTTTAGTTAACTTGGAAATTGTGGTTGATAATTTGAATAAACTTTTTAAGTTATTAAAATTATTAATTTATTTAATTAATATATTTTGGCCATTTTACCTTCTTTATAAATCGAATAATTTATATATTACCTTAATATTTAACTCTATTAAAAATAAAAAATAAATAATAAAAAATAATATAGCTATAAAATAATATTTTTAGCCAACTCAAGAACCAATATTAATTTGGCTAAATCTAATAATCTAACTTTGTGAAGCTAAAATTATGATTGATAATATAGAGAGAGTTAAGTTAAAATTACGATTGATAATGTATAGACAGTTAAAAAGTAAGATAAAGTGGAGCATTCCATTATAACCACAATTTGACTTAATAGTCATAAATCTTGTCATTCCAACTCTTGAATGTTAACCCAATTCAATATAATTAATTACTTTCAGAAACTCAATAAGAACCAAATCAGAGCTGTTAATTTGACTAAACTTAACAAAGATTCACTTTCTAACTTAGTGGTCATAAATATTGTCATTCCAGCTCTGGAGTCTTAACCCAATTCAATATAATCAATTACTTTCACAAACTCAATAAGAACCAAATCACAGTTGTTAAATTAACTAGACTTGAAAAATTAAAAAATGATAACGGATGCCTGGCTGTACAAATAAAAGGTCTCATGTTAATGTTAGATCTAAGACACTTTTGTGATCCACAGTGTAGAATAGATGTCTTTCTGATTAATAACACAATTAGAATTTCGTCTAACGAACAAATGTGATGTCATGTTACTATCTGATTCAAATGAAATTTTGATGGTCGTACAAATAAAATCTCTCATGGTAGATCTAAGACTTTCGTGATCCACAGTGTGGGATAGATGCCTTTCCAATTAATCACACAATTAGAATTTGGTCAAACCAACTATTGTGATGTCATGTTACTATTTGATTCAAATTCAATTTTGGTGGCTGTACAAATAAAAGGTGTCATGTTAGATCTAAGACTTTTTCAATCCATAGTGTGAAATAGATGTCTTTCCCATTAATCACATAATTAGAATTTGGTCGATGTTTCGAACTAACTAATGTGATCTCATGTTACTATCTGATTCAAATGAAAAATCACATAATTAGAATTTGGTCAATGTTTGAACCAACTAATGTCATGTCATGTCACTATGTGATTCAAATGCAATTTTCATGACCATACAAATAAAAGGTCTCATGTTAGATCTAAGACTTTTGTGATTCATAGTGTGGAATAGATGTCTTTCCGATTAATCACATAATTAAAATTTGATCAATGTTTTGAACCAACTAATGTGATACTATATGATACGAATGCAATTTTGAAAATAAAACACTATTAATAAACTCAAAATTTCATTTTCTAACCAGTCCAATTTTGGATTCCATTACCTATAGGATTAAGTCTTAGTCCGTGGAGGCTGTTCTCAATGCGTTTTGGAAAATGGACTCCGTTGGAAAATGTGTTTGACCCTATGGGCAAAGCTTAAAAAAATGAGAAAATGTACGCACATCGATATTGAAGTGCACCCTAACATACTATTTAACCACAATAAGGTTGCCTAGTGTATTGCAATTCAGTGTGTGAGGTTTTTGAGAAGGTAATGCTTCATATTTTCTGTATAGATTTGCCTTCGATTTTGTTTGAGGGTTATTATTCTGTAAACGAATTGGAGTAGAGTGGTATTGGAGGTGGTGAAGCACTATTCTACAATGGTTTCCCTGGAAATCTCATGGGTGTCATTGTTATTGGTGTTTTGTCTATGTCAAGAATTGGTGGCGGGATCTGCTAGCGATGGATGCCAGACATTCATTCCGAGTTGACGGCAACTCAAAACCGACTGCCTTTCATACGAGCGAGCAATGGTATATATCGACCGTTGCAGCTGCTGTCAAGGCTGCCGTCAAAACGAAAGCGGGCACTTCTAAGGATGAAAACCATGACAAAGTTTCATTGCTACTTCACGTTTATAACACTGTGTTGCATGGATTCTCGACAAGGCTAACAGAAGAGGAAAGCCACTCAAATGAAGAAAACATCGGGCGTTGTCGCCATGTTATAGGATCGTGCACTCCAGCTGCAGACGACACGGTCCCCTTACTTCCTCGGTGTCGACACGCTCAAGAACCTGGAATTGACAGAATGGAGGCCATTGATGAACTTACTTCCTCAATCCCGAAGCTAATTACCGAGGAGCAAAACTTGGCTTTAACATGAGAAATTTCCCTAGAAGAGGCGGAAGAGGCCGTAAAAGAAATGCTTAATGATAAAGCACCTGGGCTTGATGGTTTTACCATCAACTTTTACAATGCCTGTAGGGAGATAGTCAAAACAGAAGTTTGGGAGGTAGTGGAGGACTCCCGGTGCTCCACCTCAATCCTCAAGTCCCTCAATTCTACCTTCCTTGCCCTTATTCCAAAAGAGGAGAAAGCTAACACAACCTCAAAGTTTCGTGCAATTGCACTATGTAATGTCTTATACAAGATTATTTCCAAAGTAATAGCCAATAGAATGAAACACATACTTCCAGGCATTATCTTGGAAGAGAAATCTGGCTATGTAGATGGGAGACAGATTTTGGACAATGTCTTACTAGCACAAGAGATGATTCACACACTTCAAACTCAGAAGAAAGCAAGTATGATGATGCAACTAGACCTGTCAAAGGCGTATGATAAGGTTAACTGACATTATCTAGAAGCGATATTGAAAGCCTTTGGCTTTGCTGAACAATGGATAGTTTGGATCCTAGCTTTGGTCAAATCCACAAAATTTTTAATACTGGTTAATGGAGTCCCTTCTACCCAGTTCTCTCCTTCGCGAGGTCTACGGAATGGTGATCGGTTAACCCCCTTCCTTTACGTGATTTTAATGGAATGTTTAAGTAGACTAATACATAAAGCTAAAGAGGAAGGAGTTATTGAAGGACTTCATCCCCTGCCCTCAATTCTAGCAACTACTCACCAACAATTTGTTGATGATACGATGTTGCATGGTACTCCCTTAGTTAAAGAAGCTTTGGGCTAAAAAATTATTCTAAATCTCTTCAACAAGGCCTCAGGTATGGAACTAAATCTCTCAAAATCTTCTATCTTCTTTTTCAATACTCATATAGTTGTTCAAAAAAATATTTCCACCATCCTAGGCTTCAGAAGAAGTAGCCTCCCCTTGAGATACCTAGGAGCTCCGTTAACAAACAAACCTTGGCAAAAAAACACACTAGTAAAATATTTTGGCAAGCCTGGAAAAAAGGTGTCATGATTGGACCTACAGGGCCCTAAAATTCGCAGGAAGATTGGTCTTAACCAAAGCAGTCCTCTAGGCCATTCCACAATACATGCTTTCCATTCTTCTAGCTCCCAAGGGAGTACTGCAAAAGATAAGGGTCATCCAAAGGGCCTTTCTCTGGTCGGGTAATTCAGAGAAGAAGAAATGGTCGCTAATGGCGTGGAACAAGCTGTGCAAACCTAAACATCTGGGAGGGCTAAACCTGTAGGACCCTTCCATGGTTAACCGAGCCCGTGGTGCTAAATTATGGTGGAGGTGGCTAAAAGAACCTAAATTACCATGGGCCAAACATTGGAAAGAAAAGTAAGCCCCAAAACACAGTTTACAGAACTTAATCCAAATGCAAGAAAATCCAGAAGGCTCACCAATTTGGAACCTAGTGAGAAACAACTGGCACATAATCCAGTAGCAAAGTTTTTGGGAAATTCGTGATGGAAAAACAACCCTTTTCTGGGAAGATGCATGGAAACAACTCCCTAAGCTGGAAAGCCCTGAATTCTCAGATATCCAAAGAAGCAACCAGGGGCTAGGAAGAACCACAGTGAATCAGTATTGGAAGCCTAACGAAAGTGACCAGGTGTGGAGAACATGGTTATTCAATGAGGCAGATCTTCTGACCGAAGTAAACAACGGTTTAAAGGACCTGCGAACATAGCTAGCTAAGAGAAGGATAAGGAAAGCAGGGGATAGTGACCAATTACGCTGGGGAAAGCTGGAAGGAGGCAACTTAATGCTTAGAGAGGCCAGAACACACATAGAAGATACTTAGCATGAAGAAAAGGTCAAATGGCACAGCAAAGTTTGGGACGCCCAACTTTGGCCGAAAATCAAAACATTCCTATGGCTCCTAATGCATAGAAAAACGCTAACCTGGGAGACTCTCTGGAAAAAATGATTCATAGGTCCTTCTCGCTACCCCATGTGTGGAACAGAAGAGGAAACCATGAATCACCTCTTCAACACCTGTGATTGGGTAGACAGTATATGGAAATGAGTGAAAGCCATTCTTCAAAGGACGGATTGGGTTAGGAATTCAATTCAAGAAACAATCGAGAATTGGAGTGGTAATTTCTCCAATACCCAATTGGTTAATACCATTTGGAAACTCACACTAGGGTTCATAGCATGGAAAATTTGGAAAGAAAGAAACCCGAGAGTCTTCCTATATGAAATTAGAGGTATAAACCACATAAAAGATACAATTCTTCAAAATATCAAGCAAACTATTCTTGTCAAAGGAAGAATAGTACAAGACATAAACATCTCTAGTGCAAACTTACAGATTCTAAAAGCTTTTGACTTTAACAGGGGAACCTTCGCATCTTCCTCGAATCGTCGATAGGAGCTAAATACCAGTGTGAATTCCTAGATTCTGTTGCCAACAAGCTTCCTCAAAATCAATTTTTATGGAGCTTCCAGGGGAAATCCGGGACCTGCTGGCATTGGAGGTGTTCTTAGGGATAGAAAAGGTGGAATTCAGCACATTTATAGTCGAGCGCTAGGTGAAGGGACTAATAATGAAATGGAATTTGCAGCATTGGAGCAAGGTTTGAGAATTCTCTGAAGACTAAAATCTGAAGAAACTGTGGTGGAAGGGGACTCTCAACTGGCGGTTACGGCAGCGAGGAGACTGTATATAGGGGCCAAAACAAGAAAATTCATTCGGCACTAGAGATTGGCCAAGGTAACAGAGAGCATTGCAGAACACCTATCTTGCTTGGACGGTTTAATTTTTCAGATAGTTAGGCGCAAGGATAATATAGTGGCAGATCACTTAGCAAATTATGGCATCAATAATCCCTATATCAACTTGGACAGCTGTTGGCAGGAAATCACACGCACGAAGCTGAGAAACAGGTGCACTCTTCTTTTGAGGCAGGACATTATTTAATGAAAGAAGAGGCTAGGGGTATGAAGAGCTTCCCCGTTAGTGGAGAATGACGCCACCCAATCGAAGGGATGCAAGGATAAATGGTTGGCAAGCTAAAGGAGTACAAGGATGGAAGTGGCATTCAATGCACAAGCATGCAGGAACTGTTCCAAGGAGCGCAACGAACAAAAATTATGGGCATCACCGGCATCAAAACAAAAGAGAAGAGTCTTGGCACTCATCGAAATGGTTCAAGTGTGGAAGATTTAATAATAAGGATTCAACTTATCAATAAAAAATGTGAAAAATGGAGCAATAGTTATTATGAATGGACGTGCGATCATAAGTTGACGAGATGGGGAGCCTTAAGCGATTCATGGTTTCCCTCTTCTATAACTACAGTTTCTAAACGCAAGAGCAATGCTCTGCTCTGCTCTCAATTGTTCTCTCAGAAGGTTTCATTTCTCTATTCTCTATCATAGAAGAATGGCGCGAGAGGGTAGTCGAAATGCTTCGACCAATAAAGAACTACAACATGCTTAGGAGGCATATGAAACGAGAATTTCGCAGAAGGAAAAACAAAAAATTGAGTAACTCGAAGTAATTGTTGCTGAAGAGGAAGAGAACCTAGAGGAGCATGAGCTAGAAAAGGAGATGGAATGGGTTCAGGATCCCGGCATGGCAACCACTTAGGCAACTCAATTTGTTCACACATAGGCGGAAATGTGGCGCATGAAGACAATGTCAGCAAAGGCTATCAGTATGCAAGGAGAATATATCAATCAAGCTCACCAAGCCATTTTAGTCTTATGTGCGGATCATACGGCGGTTCTGGAAGCACTAGACTTCAAAATCAATTCACTGGAGCAGCAATTTGGAAACATCTCCAAAAAGCTAACCGTGCTAATAAGTCTTCTGAGGCACACTATATGCCAGGATGCTCAAGAACCTGGAATTGACAGAATGGAGGGCATTGATGAACTTACTTCCTCAATCCCCAAGCTAATTACCGAGGAGCAAAACTTGGCTTTAACTTGAGAAATTTCCCTAGAAGAGGCGGAAGAGGTCGTAAAAGAAATGCCTAATGATAAAGCACCTGGGCCTGATGGTTTTACCATCAAATTTTACAAATCCTGTTGGGAGATAGTCAAAACAGAAGTTTGGGAGGTAGTGGAGGATTCCCAGTGCTCCACCTCAATCATCAAGTCCCTCAATTCTACCTTCCTTGCCCTTATTCCAAAAGAGGAGGAAGCTAACACACTCTCAAAGTTTCGTGCAATTGCACTATGCAATGTCTTATACAAGATTATTTCCAAAGTAATAGCCAATAGAATGAAACACATACTTCCAGGCATTATCTTGAAAGAGCAATCTGGCTATGTACAGGGGAGACAGATTTTGGACAATGTCTTACTGGCACAAGAGATGATTCACACACTTCAAACTCATAAGAAAGTAGGTATGATGATGCAACTAGACCTGTCAAAGGCGTATGATAAGGTTAACTAACATTATCTAGAAGCGATATTGAAAGCCTTTGGCTTTGCTGAACAATGGATAGTTTGGATCCTAGCTTTGGTCAAATCCAACGGAAATCAGCATCATCTCAATTGTGCTCTCAGGAGGTTTCATTTCTCTATTCTCTATCATAGAAGAATGGCGTGGGAGGGTAGTCGAAATGATTCGACCAATAAAGACCTACAGCATGCTCGGGAGGCATATGAAACGAGAAATTCGAAGAAGGAAAAACACAAAATTGAGTAACTCGAAGTAATTGTTACTGAAGAGGAAGAGAACCTAGAGGAGAATGAGCTGGAAAAGGAGATGGAATGGGTTCAGGAACCCGGCATGGCAACCACTTGGGCAACTCAATTTGTTCACACACAGGCGGAAATGTCGCGCATGAATACAATGTTAGCAAAGGCTATCAGTATGCAAGGAGAATATCTCAATCAAGCTCACCAGTCCATTTCGCTCTTATGTGCGGATCATACGGCAGTTATGGAAGCACTGGACTTCAAATTCAGTTCACTGGAGCATCAATTTGGCAACATCTCCAAAAAGCTGACAATGCTAATAAGTCTTCTGAGGCACACCATATGCCAGGATGCCTCTGTTGTGGGGGAAGGTGCGGAGGAGGCCACGAGAACTAGTCAGTGGAAGCGCTCTTCCCAGCGCCCACCTATGCCCGATAAAGCCATGACTTCGACCAGCCAAGATACCACCACCAAGGATTATATCATTCTCGGGCTGTAATGGTTTGCTATAGGAGTCTCACTGTGCTTTCGATGTTCAACATTTGTTCTGTTTTGGTTTCGCAAGTTTACTGGTCTTGTAGCTGGTATTCTGTTTCTCATGTTAACTGATCTTTTACTTAGTTTTCTTTGTATGTCTCGGAGGACCATATGGTCTGTTTGGTCTCTGTTTTGCTAGATACTTAGTTGGATTACTTGTTTTGTTGTCCCCAACCTTTCTCTGTGCCACCCTGCGTGGTGAGCCTTGGGGTTATTTTGGCAGTCTGGGTGATTATGAAGCATTGTAATTGGGCAAGGGTGTCGCCCTTTAGTTTGCATAAGCAAACCTTTTTGTACTCTATGTATTCTATGTCTTAATACGAATTGCTGATTTACGAAAAATAAAATAAAATCTATATCATAAATATAATATTAAATTTTTAATTATTTATCATATTTTCGAAATTTTTATTTTATTACATTTAAAAATAAATATTTTATTAATTATAATTGTACATTAAAAATTTTGATGTATCATATTATTCAAGTTATCTAAATTTTTAAAATAAATAAAATAACACAAACAAAATGGAATTTTCAATTATTATTTTAGATATAAGAAATCTTACTTTACATTGCAATTAAATTATTGAGATAGGAAAAAATATTTGATATTCAAATCCATTCAAACTCGGTGTTAGCCAACTCAACATTGTTGTATCTATTTTTAGTTAACTTGGAAATTGTGGTTGATAATTTGAATAAACTTTTTAAGTTATTAAAATTATTAATTAATTTAATTATCATATTTTGGCCATTTTACCTTATTTATAAATCTAAATTTTATATATTACTTTAATATTTAACTCTATTAAAAATAAAAAATTAAATAAAAGAACTTAATATAGCTATAAAATAATATTTTTAGCCAACTCAAGAACCAATATTAATTTGGCTAAATCTAATAATCAAACTTTGTGAAGCTAAAATTATGATTGATAATATAGAGAGAGTTAAGTTAAAATTACGATTGATAATGTATAGACAGTTAAGAAGTAAGATAAAGTGGAGCATTCCATTATAACCACAATTTGACTTAATAGTCATAAATATTGTCATTCCAACTCTTGAATGTCAACCCAATTCAATATAGTTAATTACTTTCACAAACTCAATAATAACCAAATCAGAGCTGTTAATTTGACTAAACTTAACAAAGATTCAATTTCTAACTTAGTGGTCATAAATATTGTCATTCCAGCTCTGGAGTCTTAACCCAATTCAATATAATCAATTACTTTCACAAACTCAATAAGAACCAAATCACAGTTGTTAAATTAACTAAACTTAAAAAATTAGAAAATGATAACGGATGCCTAGTTGTACAAATAAAAGGTCTCATGTTAATGTTAGATCTAAGACACTTTTGTGATCCACAGTGTAGAATAGATGTCTTTCCGATTAATAACATAATTAGAATTTCGTCTAACCAACAAATGTGATGTTTTGTTATGTTTTGTTACAAATAAAATCTCTCATGGTAGATCTAAGACTTTTGTGATCCATAGTGTGGGATAGATGCCTTTCCAATTAATCACACAATTAGAATTTGGTCGAACCAACTATTGTGATGTCATGTTATTATTTAATATTAATTGTCATTAGACTTGCTAAGAAAAAATAGTCAATATGCTGGGAAACCTTCTTTGAGGTAAGAATTTTTCATGATTACGCACATTAATTTATGCCCTAAGAATTGCCCATACAATCCTATTTTATGCGTAATGAAGGAAAATCATGTTAACTAGGGTTTCAAGGTAAATCATTATTTAATGTTAATTATACGTGGTTGTGAATACATTGAAAGGGATCAATATTTATTAAAGTTGCTAACGAGGGTTTCAGTAGGTACTATGACCATTTTGGGTTCTTACAAATGAACTCCACATTGGATATGATTGTGCTTGTCCCAAATTTGAATGGGCACATGGGATTCCTTGGAGTCAACCTCGAGATACTTTTTCACCTACTAGGTTAAATCTCCAATTCACATCGAATACCAAGTTGGCCTTCCACTTTAGCAATTAACCTTAGTGAGATGCAGCTAAGGTTGGGGGCACTCCATTCAAACTACTTCCACAAGGATGTTGTCACTCAATCGTGGCTCAACCCTAGCTTGGCACTTTGTTAGCCCCTCACTCTAGATATGCATCAAGGTCATTGGATCTCTTGGAGTTTTACTCAATATAGGCTTTCAGCTATGGGAGACAACTATACAACTTGTATCATGTTCTGTATAATAACAAAGATTTGACTCTTATTATTTTTAGCGAGTGGTAATAGAGACACCCCTCATTTTTTTGTTGTAATACAACCCTTCATTATGTTGCGATCACTGAGGTCGCTCTTATGTATTTCTCCTCATACAAACCATGGTATTTTTAATGAAAAGATGGTTGTTATTGTCCAAGCTCCATGTTTTGTGCTAAATCTTCTTTTAGTTTAACATTCACTCAAGGCAACACTACTGCTTGGAAGGGGCCCACCAACCTAGTCCATTTCCTCACTATGAAAGTGTGCCTTGAATGCAAAGTGTGGTGTGTTCTCACTTTTTGTAAGTAGACTATGTTTCATTGGTTGAGTTATTTCCTTTTGGTGTACATATTTTTTTTTTGATGTCCAACTTGTGGGTTTAATCTTTGATAATAGCTCAATGTTACAAAAAATGTGTTGATTAGCTAGGTAATGATGTGCTAAGATTATAGAACACAGATATGAGTTATATTCCTTGTGTTTCATATATATAGTTCATATATTTTTTTCATTCCAACCATGCTCAACATATTGATAGATTCATTGTGTAATTGTTGCAATCTATTTGTAATGCCTAGATATGATTGACAACATTTCCAACTGGGGCATAACATAGAGTAATGTGTTGATGGACAATCATGACTTATGACACCCTTAGGAATTACTGGCTGGCTAGGCCAACAACTTGGGTATAATGGCCAGTTTATAGCCTAAGTAAAACTATAGTACAACTTCAAAGTAAATGAAAAGAAATATTTACAAAGTGGGATAAATACTTACATATACAAAAAAGAAATATATGTATAGGATTTTGATGTCAAATATAGCAATAAAACCTAAATGGTAGAACTTGTAATTTCAGACTCACAAATAAAACTATCTTTTTTTTCCCATAAGTAAAAATCATAATTTCATTATAAAAGAGGAAATTACATGCTCTAGATGCTGATGCATATGCTGTCCATGATCAAAATCATGTATATTCCAGATCTTGGATGAGCATATAGTTTTCCTGTTTAGCCAATCACAAATTATTTTAGAGTCCCCATAAAGTTGTAATTCTGTGCAATTTTTCTCCAATGCGAATTGTATGATATGTTTTGCAGCAAGGAGCTCGGCTGAGTTGTTTGTGCATCTGCGGAATCCAATCAACATGCTGCAAGAATGATGATGGGATAGGTGAAGAATAGATGCCCTTCCAGAGCGTTGCTCTTGGGCTGCACCGTCAAAAAAAGCCCAAGGTTTGTTGTAATTTATTTGAAGATGAGAGGGGTTACGTTGATTACTAGGAGGAGGATCATCCAGAATGAGTGAGTAATTAGCAATGAATTTTGTTGCTATGACAACCCAATTTGGTGTTAAATCCTGAAATATGTTGCGATTCCTAGCAATCCAAAATGTCCAGCAGGTTAGCAGTGGAAGATTCTGAATCTTTTGTGTTGTGGAAGTGCGATACCAAGCTTAACAGGCAGCAAGGATATAGTTCCCAGCCTAGGTAGCAGTAGGAATAATTTGTTGTAGAGTAAGTTTCCACAGGTTACATATTGCTGAACATTCTAAAAAAAGGTGAGAAGTGGACTCATTTGCCTGCTTACAGAAACAACACCAGTGGGGCCCATGATGTGCAAGCTTGAGAAGGTTTTCTCCAGTAGGATTTTTTTTCGGAGGATGGTCAACATTAAGAGTCTGGATCTGGGGGGGGCCTTGAGTTTCCAAAGATGTCTCCACCATTCAGCGAGTAGTAGAGGCTTCCTTGGTGCTGCAAAAGTCAAATAACCATCCTTTAGGGTATATCTGCCATTTTTTGAGAGAGCCCAAATAATATCATCATCCCCTTCAAGTATATGGATGTGGGCATCCATGAAATCTTAGGTGTACTCCTCCCATTGCTGTGACCAAATAGTAGGAATGTTTAACTGGTCTGCAGATTTCCAGGCTTGTTGAAGGAAAGTGGAATTTTCCAGGTTAGCAATCTAAGATATATAAGTGAAGTTGTTTTGTTGGAGAAACTGAATGATATCCCTAGATAATCGATGCATGTCCCCACATCCCACCCAAGGATCAAAACCAATTCGAATAGTGTGTCCTGATCGAATTCTCTAGATGATACCATCCCTGATCGGGCTCAAAGCCTTAAGTACAACCTTCCAGATAATTGAGACTCTTGAGGTACTTAGATGGGCTCTCCTAATCCAGTCCATGATGTGGAAGGGAGCTATTTATTTGGCATATGTGACCCTCGTCCATAGGCTGTCTGTTGCTACTGATTTCCAACCAAGTTTTGCAGCAAGTTCTAAAGAGAAACCCTCTAATGTTTTTAAGTCCCAACCTCCCCATTGTTTTAGTAGATTCAGGGCTTCCCACCTCACCCAAACAAAAATCCTAACCTTTTTTTCCCTTGCCAAAGAAACCTACAGCAGAGGGCTTGAATTTTGTTGCGAATGTCTTTGGGAATCCAGGCCAAGGACATCCAATAAACTGGGGTGGCCTCTCGGACACTTTTGATAAGAGTGAGTCTTCTAGCCTTCGAAATATATTTGAGGTACCATGTATTTAGTCTTTTCTCCATCTTGGAGATGAGCCAAGTCCAATCTGCAATTTTATAACCTAGTGGCTTCAACTTGTACCCTAGATATTTTAGGCCATCTGCTAAATGTAGTTGAGTGAAGTGGAAGAGCTGAAGTGCAAAGATTATCTCGTGTAGTGTACATTCAGCTGTTTTCAAGGTAGACTTGCTGTCATTTATAATCATGCTTTTTTCCACTTGGAAGAGGGTGAAATTAGCCTTGATGATACTAATGTCCCCAATACTTCCATTGATAAAGACCAGGATGTCATCAACAAATAGAAGGTGTGTCAGGGTAAAACCTTCTGTTATCCTTATGCCTTTTAGTCTGCCCTTTGATGCTCGCTTTTTATGATATTGTTGAGACCTTCCATAATGAGCCAGAAGAGAAAAGGCGAGAGGGGACGTCCCTGTCTCAGCCCACTTTCGAAGGAAAAAAAGGAGATGCACTTCCATTCACCAGGACACATTGCCTTGCCTTGAGTGTAATGTATGAATTACTTCCTGGGAAGTGCCAACAGCTGCATGGATCTGTTTGTCTTGTAGGAAAGCAAATTGCTCCAGCGAGATATGGTTAGAGAGGATCGGCTTCATCCCGTTGGCAATAATCTTGGCAATGATCTTATATATGCAGTTGTAGAGAGATATGGGGCGAAGGTCCTTCTTCGGAATGAGTGCAAGGAAGGCAGAGATAATAGAATTTTCAAGAAATCCTCTGGTTCTCGATTCCTCAACTATTCTGAGCAGGTCTTCCCCAATGATGTCAAAGAAAGCCAAGTAGAATTTCACTGACCAACCATCAGGCCCCGAACTTTTATCCTTTTTTAACCATTTTAAGGTGTGTTCCAATTCCTCCAGCGTAACTGCCTTAATTAATTCATCTCCTACTCTAGGATCCACATATCTGGGAAAGTGTTGTGCCACCCTGATTATTTTTGCAAGATTTATCTCCCTAGGGGCTTGGTATGCACTTTTGAAATGTGAGGAGGCAAGTTCAGTAAGTTGAGGGAAAGTATTTAAAATCTGCCCCTCATCATTCTGTAGCTACCATATGGCGTTTATTGCCTTTCTTCCATTGGCGAATTTATGGTAGACTTTGGTGTTTTCATCACCTTCCAACATCCAGATGGCTCTGCTCCTCAGGCGCTAGGATTCCTCCTTTTCCTTAAGAATTTTAGGTCTCTTTGCATAATGAGAAATCATCCTATCGTTATGTTCTTCTGAGGAGTAGATGCCTTCTAGATTATTCTCCAAAGTAGCAATATCATATTCAATTTTATAGAGATTTTGATCCTCTTGTAATCTTTTGTTATGAGCCCAAAGTTTTGACAGCTTCTTGAGGGCTGTAAGATTTTGTATAAATCTTCTGGTATTGTCTTCTCTTCTCCTAGGGGGGTTTTCTCTTTAGAAATTAGAGACCAATTTTTTTGTAAGAGTCGTCCTTGAGCCAAATAGAGCAAAACTTAAAGAGTCCTTTAGGTTTTTCTCACCCCGCTTCTATTTCCAGGTAAATGGGAAGGTGGTCAGATATTCCACCAGTACCAACCCAATGTCTGATTTGAAGCCCCATGTCCAAAACATTTTCTTTGACAAGGAAGTGGTCAAGTCTATGAGCCATAGTGTCTTCCCCAGTCCTGTTATTCCTCCAAGTAGGTTGGGGTTTGGCAGAGGGGATATCTATCAAATGGTGGGCATCTAGTTCAGATAAAAATTAATCTAAGAGAGAGTCTCGCTGAGCCTTGTGACCCCAAGATTCAACATATCCAATCGAGAAATTAAGGTCGCCACCCAAGATCAGGTGGTCGAGCATAAAAGAATTAGAGCTTAGGAGCTTCTTCCAAAAAGCAGGTATGTTCAGGCACGGGCCATATACATTTAAGATCTGAAAATGTATCCCTGGTTTAGCCGAACTGATGTCTGCACCAAGATGACCCAACCCACCCCAACAATTATGTAATTTGATGGTATGGGAGATGTAGCCCAAATCAAGGCCACCCAACCTCCCATGCACATCAAGACCAAAAAATATCCACCCAGGGAGCATGTTTTGGAGAGTCTGCTCAATGTCTAAAATAGGTACCAGGATTTCTTGCAGAAAGATAATATCAAGTGGAGCATTTTTTAACAGTCAATGAAGAGCTAGTTTCTTGTCTGGCCTAGCTAGCCCTCTAAAGTTGTAGGAGCAAAACTTCATGGAGGGGGGGTAGGCTGGGATTCTCTTTCTCTAAGTGTCCCTGGGATGATGGATTGAACTCCCAAAGCAATCTCATCTTCAGTTGTGCCTTGGGCTTTAGAAAGGAAGGAGGGTCGACCCCTCTGAATTTTTGGGGGAGGGGGAGAGTGTAGGATTTCAAGCCTAAATTGATCCTGGGCTTATCTCTTGGATTTTGAGTGGGTCATGTATCTCCTAGGAGGGTGGACCTGAAGGGAAGGAGTAGTAGACGAGGGATAAGAAGGTGGATTCGGGGAGGGTGCAGGGGAAAAAATGCAAGCGGATGTAATCAGGCAGGTGAGAGGAGTAGTTTTAGGGGATATTGCACCAAAATCCTAATCAAGATGATTGATTGAAGGGTTTATTACATTAAGTGCAGAGAAAGTACTAGATAAAAAATAGTTAATATGAGAAGTGCTGCAAGTGGGAATAGGGATGGTGGAAGAGTTCATACCCATCGAGGGCAGGCCCTTAGATGGCGACTGTGGACGAGACGGAGGAGGCAGTGTACGGTTAGAAGCTCACCTACACTTCTTCGGCTATGGAGGAGCCCCTACCTCTACTAATGGTGTCTTTTGTTATTTGAGCGGGATCTCAGTTGTATCCGAGTCCTGTGAGGCCAAGGGAGCCTAACTCTTGGGCTGTGCCTCTTGATGAGTATGTTGATAGGAGGCCACATCTTGTTTTGTGGCCTATTATTATATATATATATATTATATATATATATATAATATATATAATATATATATATTTTTCAGCAGAGAATAGTCCTTAAAAAGATGCCCGAACTTATGGCATCGATGACATCGAAAAGGAACACCCTCATAGTCCAGCAATTGTCACCTGGTGTGGTTCCTCCAGCATATGTCAATAAACTCAAGCAAACCCTCAAATAGGTCCAAATGTACCAATATCCTTGCATATGCTAATTTCCCTAAGGTCTAGTATGAATCATCAAATGTGAGGTAAGTGCCGAGTGCATTTCCTATATGCCTGAAGACATCCTCTGTCTAGAAATGCAATGGAAGACTGAGCAAGTAGACCCAAATCGAACCTGCATCCACCCTCTCCCGCGACGGATTGAAGAGGGGAGTCCATCGGCGAAGGAGAATTGGGGCAAGATCAATGTGCCAAACCATGGACAACACCCAGTTGGTGTGCTCCAAGCTACTGAAGTGTAATGTGAACCACCCTTTGACCAAGGTTTTCACCTTCGGAATCTACTTTAGATTTTCTCCCTAAAACTCCAAGACCCATTGCTGAAGTTTGGCCACAATGTAGTCTAGTAATTTTATGTCTTCAACAATATTAAGGGGCGTTGCATAGGCATGAAGCTTTGGACCTCAATTCTTTCTCGAATACCCTGAAACCCCAACGTCCATCGCCTCTTGTGTCGAAGCGGGAAGCGAAGGTCTCGGTGAAGAAACCGTAGGGTTTTCCGATGCTTCCTGCGAGATGGTAGCAAAAATTCGGGAGATGGGACCAATGCTTGTGAAATGCCCCTGAAAGGGAGCTGAGGAGGTCTGCAGAACAATATGACCCGAACCTACCACTGTCGAGCCCTGAGGGAGGTCAGGGGAAATGAAATCGGAAACTGCTGAATGTGAGTTCTGAACATTTTCAAAAGCTAGGGTTTGGTCAATAAGTTTGAGTGCCAGAGTAGAGAGTGCCTAGGAACATGGAAAGATAGCCTAAGAAATGAGAACTCGCGGAGAGGCCGCTTCTTCAGGAAGGGTAACTGGTGAGATGTGAGGGCGAGTTAGCAAAGGAAGGGTTTCAACCTTGTCAGTCAGTTCGGACATGAAGGGGAAGAGACCGACAACAATGGTCTTGGTGGGGGTCCATGACGGCGCATCCTTCAAAGGGTCTAGGAAATATTCCAAGTCATCCATGATAGTCCAGGGAAGTTATGACAACTACTAGACGAGGAAAGCAAACAACAACAAACTATGGTTAATCACCAGGGAGGTCTGTAAACCAGAGTGGGAGAGGGAAAACCTTAAATAGCTAAAGGCAGTCAAGGCATATAACTGGAACAAGTAAATTAATGCTGGAGGGTGCAAGGGTTGAATGGTGGTTAAGGGGGAAGGCGTAGGTGAGCATCCATCGCTCAGTTCCGCCAGAGGTCATGACATCGAAACCCAGGTCTGCCTCTCATCGAAACCCTTGTCGTCGAGTATCTCAACATTCCACACTTGAGTCTATTACTTAGTTATATAAAACTATCATTAAGTTTTGAGCTTATATATGTGTTACTTCTTATGTTTAAATAACATTCCACTAAAAATATAAATATAGTACACAATATACAAATAACGATAATCAAGAAAACGAAAAATATTGAGAATATAAATAATATAGAAGATGAATGAAGCAACACATGATCCTTCATTGAATGTAAAAAATAATAATGTTCAAATATGATGATAATAAACTAGGTAGATCATAAGTCTCCACAAAGGACCCCTTAATAGATGACCCTGTTCACTAGACCATATTGGTCAAATTTGAGAGAGATAAACAAAAAATAAATATGAACTTGTTGCAACAAACTTAAAAGGCACGTCCAAATACAGGTAGACTATTACAAGAATAGTCAATATTAGTATTGATAAGTTTAAAAAGTTATGAATAATCAACTGCTAAAATTTAAAATACCTTTGACAACAAGAAATGTTTCTTAACCTATGTCTATGTTGTTATTTGAAAGGAACCATGGAGATCAAAGTCTATGAGTCATAAATATGTAAACACAGAAATTATGAACCCAAATAAAGAATTAAACTATGTCATACGAACTTGCGTAGCATTTGAGAGATCCTTGTCTTTGTTTATGAGCTTGCTTTTATAATTAAGAACTTAGAGAAATAGTTGCACAAATATATTTTCTTTATATAAATAATCAATTTTTATGAATTATTTAAGCTCAAATATTTTGATTGTATGATAAAAGTGGTTGGGATCCTAAAAAATAAGGAATGAATTCGAAAGGGGAGGATCCCTATCCATTAGATTCTCCAAATGATAATCATTTAAAATCAAATGCATGATAATCATCATATATAAAATATGGGCATACATTATGTAAAGTGGTAGTTATAAAATTGATAGCTCAAAATAGCATCACATGTGCATAATCAAGTAGAAAATAATGATTTTATTTGTGTCCACCATAAACTGAAATAGTGAAATCATAAACCATTATATATATATATATATATATATATATATAGATATAGATATAGAATATAGATATATATAGATATATATCAAAGTGTTCATGTGAATAGTTCAATAATCAAAATCAAAATTTCTAATTGAAAGTAGCTGATTTATTCTTGGACTGAGCCAAGAATCCTTCCATTAAAAATCTTGGATGATTTACTTCCAATTGTTTCTGATTGTTAGTGCCTTTTGAAGAAAAGGCCATGAAATCAAGAACGTTTCCCTAATGATGAGTCTTTGGAGGTTTATTTTTATCAGAAGTAGCAAAAAAGGACTAGAAATGAACAAATTTATCCGTTGAGATATTAACAGGGCTACTAATTGGAGGAATTTTGGAGATAACATGGTTATTTGAAGAGGGAAAGATAGCATTTTTAGGTACAAACAATGATGATGCCCCTCTAAGGGTGAAGAAGTTGTGTGGGTAGCAGATGAGTGAGATTGACTAGAAATACAATGAGTAAACTTAATAACACTTCCCCAACCTCTATTATTGATCTCAAGTCCATTTAAAACAAGCTTTCAATCATCATTGATATTTGCAACATTATTATTGGTTTTAGGTGGAGGAATTTCCTATATATTTGGGTGAATCCTTAGAGATGGAGGTGCACTATTTTGATACACATGAGGGATGCATGAAACATTGGCAGACCAAATATTATGATGACTTGTGTTGACAAGTTGATGAAATTTATCTGATTCTACAATAAAGTGGAAAAAAACTGGAATTTCTTGTTTCTTCCCAAATCGCACCATCTAAGGGGTCTATTCCTTATTCCCCATTCTCTTCCCTGTCCATGAGATCTTGAAATCATTTCTACAAACAATCAAAATTAATAACGTCCATGCAAAATAGGTAAAGCTAATCATCAACATACTTCTCTTTAAAATCACTACATTTGATCTATATCAATCAAATACTAGCTATATCTCATGTTGTTAGGAAATACCAATGCACAAAGGACAAGTTTATGGAATGGATGGAAATGAACAGAGAAATGAAAACATGGACCTTATTTCAGCCAACCACTTTATTCATTTATTTTTATCTTCTCTGACTAGGGTTTCAAAGTAGCAATTTTACATTACAAAACCCGGGGGTTGAATTCCTAGTGAACCGATTACAAAAAAACTAATCAAAATGATGGAAAAAGAAGAGTCCATGAATGTGTGTAGAGGCATGCAATAAACTTTCTAGTACACATTCTAAAAAGCATCATATTTTACATGCGAAGGGTCAAACATGAGTGGCCCTTTTATTACGATGTTTTGCATATAATATTGACATAGAAATCAATACATAACTATTCACGTGGGATTTTGGACCCTTTCTCAACACCCAAACCAAAGCTCTTTAGATAGCCCAAGTCGTTTAAAGTATTCACTCCTAATGGGTTTAGAGGCATCGTTGGCCTTTGGATCTCTTCATATTATGAAGAAAATAGCCAAGTGAGTCCTAAATTTATTTTATTGTTATATGTACATGAACCTAATAGTATGTTTTTTGTTAGTATGCCTAAACTATTGATTAAAATATTTATCTAAAATATGATGTAAAGAAGAGAAATGATAAACTAATGTGATTGAAAATAATAATAATTAATGATGATTTTCTCTTCTTGTGGTGTTGAATAATTAAAATGCAGACTAAATGTTGGATACATATTATAAATGCAATTATAGTTTAGAATGTTGATAACTCTTAATGTGATATAAATATAAAATATATAAAAGTACGATAGTGCAACCCTTCAATATTTTAAACATACATAGAATATTCTAGAGTTGATTTTAGATCTCACATCAAGAAGCAACATAAATGCAGATAACTAAAGAACTACCTAATCCTATTCTTGGTTGAGGTGAGAAGAGAAGATAAACAACTCTTGTAAGAGAATTGAAACTTTCACCACTTCATTCCTGAAATAGTTCAATAAAAAAATATGCTGAAAGGCAATAATAAACCAGCAACTGTTACAACATTGCCATTAGTTAAATTCATGTAAAAATAACAATCTTTGACAATCAAATTCCTTGGAAATAATTCACAGAATGTCAGACTTGAGAAATGTTTAGATAAACATTATCCTTAAGACACAAGTCATTGCAGGATAAGTTATACCAAATATAAATGCATGAATTGAGCTAACAAAGTAAAGAAAAAGCTTCTATTAGATCAATATTTATTTATGGATTAAAGTGACATAAAAATAATGTGTTTTCTTTAGAATATTTCATAACCCAATTAATAAAAAAGTCTGAATACATAATCAAAGTAACCATCTTATGTTGGACAACTAGCATTTTCGGATGGCTAGTGGCTGAAAGTAAGTTAGCATTGATGTCAACCAGATCATCATAGGGGTTTGTGGTAGAAAATGATTAGGGGTAGTCCTATGGTTGTTGCAGTCTCTGGTAGAGAATCACCATAGCCACATGCTTATTGGAGAAGCCATAAAATGATGACTATTGTGGTTGGGAGTCCAATATTCCAGGCACACGATAAGGACCACGGTGCAAAGAGAAAATGATAGTTTGTAGCCATTCCTCAGATACAAAATGGGCTTAGTGCCTACATCAAAACTTGTCCACTAAAAACTGCTCTAGAAGAGCTTTGCAACGGTTTGTGGAAGTTTGAAAATGGGCTTTTGGATCAAAATTTATTGATTATTGAATTTAGGGTCTTGAAGTCCTCATCAGGCTGAATTTTGGAACCCAAAATTTGGAAGGATGATCATATCGGAACCCTGAACCAGGCAAATTTCAGAGGTCGAAGCATAGGGACCTTGGAAGGTCAGATATCGAAGAGTCAAAAAATCAGGACCTCGGTGGCTTATTTTCTCAGTGGTTTATTTGAAAGGAACCTGGTAGTGGAAGGGATGAATAAGAAAAAAACCTTAGCATATTGGGACCTCGGAAGGATGAATATCGAAGTAGGCTAGAACCTTGAAAGGTCAAGACCTTCAGAAGCTCAAAGTTTTGTAATTCATTATAAATGAATTATTTGAAAGCATCGAGGTTACAAGGAAATAAGAATTACGAAGGAATTCATTGAAAATCCAAACACCGAGGGACCCCTTTCTCTCTCCTCCAATAAGACACATGGAAGTAGGTGATTGGCCCTATGAAGCTGACGAGGTAGATGGCATTAGCATGATGTGGAAATACGATTTAGAATTTTGGGTACTGTAATAGGGAAAATTCGTATTACACTTGTCACCTCTAACGAGGTGCTACTCGGAAGTCGGAATTTCAGAGGTTGGATTTTTCTTAAATTCTATCTATTTATTTTATGGGAAAGTTATGATCCGATGTGTGGAGCTCCAATGTAACTAGAACATGGTCCTGGGAGACCCATAGGATCAAGGGTGCAAAGCGAGGCTAGTACCTAAGTGTTATGGCATATTTCAGGGGTTGAGGACATCGTAACTTTGCTCTAATTGCGATTTGAAAAATTTACAGTACACGGGGCTTCCGATGTATTAGTGTTTAGTTGTGAAAACCAAAATAAGGAAGGGCGAGGGAAAATATACAAAGAGATAGGCCCCTAGTAGGAGCCATAAGGCCTTATCACCTAAGCGTTATGCCCCCGATCATGACACCTAGACCCATTGAGGAAAAACAATAAGGGGCTGAAGGCAGATCATAGTTTTTCAATTTCGTAACATCATTTTAATAAAAGTTATGAGATATGAGAGCTTTGATATTCCAATATAAAGGAGAATTATTTTGGTGGTCACAGGTAGCGGTCCTATGGCGGAATTTCAATAAGGAGATAATCAGGAAGGGGCTAAAGTTATTGAAATTTTGTGATATCGTAACGTCTCACTTAATAAAGTTATGATATGTTAAGGCTCTGATATTTCAGTATAGAGTGTTAAAGGATGAATGGGTCAAAAACTAGAGAGAAAATTCATGTAAATGAGTTGGTGTCACAAGAGTAATGGAAAATGCATATATCATTGGGTCATAGTGACGAGGACCACGATTCTAAGAAAAGAACTTTGGGATTGTCTCAATGTTGAAAGAAAACAATCTATGATCACCCATGCACACCTTATAGAAATAAATAAAGAATAGAGAAGCCGTGATGAAGTATAGTCAAGCTCTGTGAGTCATTAATAAGCATGGGGAGTCTCATTAGAGTGTGTAGGTGGACTGAAATTAAATTCTTAGCATGGAGGATCACTCATGGAGATGGTGAAGTGAATGAAGCCCATTCTTATGTTTTAATGCAACACCATAATTTGTGAAAAGAAATAAAACATAAGAATGGAGTGCCATGCCAAGAGTACTCTCCTAGGTAGTGTGTATGGTGACATACACAACATTAAGCTTAGTGAAATAGAGGAAAAAAATTAGTAGTTCCATTGAGAAATTGTGGGAATACAATATCATTATGTATGTATTGAAGGGATAGGATCAGAGTGTCTGAAAGTTGAGAAACCGGCCCAAGTGTTGAACGGAAGTAGATTATTGCATAGTGAGTAGAGGATAGGGTTTTGTAGTATGAGGTCGAGAGAGCCTTTGGAATAGTAGAGGACCTAAAGAAGAAGTATGGTATTACAGTGAACCAGATTGTTATTTCTCTATATATGTAATTTCCTATGTTTTCAATTTGAAAATTGCATGAAAGGTAGAACAATGGCCAGAGTAGGTGTTAGTCTGCATTCATAAGAGGTTGGTGCCTCTTGGAAAGTAGTTTCTTGTTACATTAATGGTTTCTATGCCTCCTATGAGTGGGTGCTCAAAAACAAAATTATGTAATTAATTAGGTGATTAATTTACATCATAATAACAAACATATTGGTGGTCTTTTCCCTTTGGGTTTCCACGTAAAAATACCTGTGTCAATATGTGTATGTTTTTCATGTGTGTGTACATGTGAATGCCTTATATTTATGATTATTTGTATTGTTTATGGAAGCTCTCACAAGTGACTAATCATAGTGAAAAGAGTTAAAGACTTATACTTAAAATTGAAAGAACTTCACTATTATTGATTCACCCACCCTCTCAATAATTCCTTATTCCAATGTATTAAAAATATTAAAGTGAAAGTACCATATTATAAAGTAATGAAGTTGAAAATGATAAAAGTTTACAAATATTAAAGCCAAATAAATTCCACATTCACCAGAGAGTTTTTCAACATTTTCCCCTCCTCCTACAACATACAACCTTCATGTATGTGCACTACCTCCCCATTTTTTACAAAGAATTCCAACCCCTTATATAATAATACATGAGAATAAAATTGGAGTCTTTTAAACCTAAAATATTATTCCAATCAAATTCATAAATCCCATCTATTTTTCCAAATACCAATGTAACAACCCAAAATTCAAACATATAACTAATTACATCAATTTATGCGATTAATAATCAATACACAAACTATTCAACTAATTAGTATAGAATTTTCAAAACCATTAGAAGAGAAGACTAACCTATGGCAATGACATACCTTACTAGTGACTTCATAGTTATCACGCTACTCGAGTCTTGATGACCGTAACAAAGTTTTGGGGGTGACTTTCCACCCAACCGCAGGCTCAGCTGAACATAATATTTCTATAGCTCGCCACCCTGAGCCCTCAATAAAGTACTATTTCTAGGGAATCCTTTACCACAACACTCTCCCTTAAAAAGAATTAATGAATGCTTCTCATCTCCCTTTTTTTCCATTAAATGACACAATTTGTTCCAAAAAGGGAAGGGAATTAGAAAGGGATCCGCATGCACAAAATCCATGTGTAAACATGCAAGCTTTTGTTTCTTTATTTTAAGTTTTACTTAATGTTTTTTTCTTAATTTAAATTTTCATTATTTTATTCTTTCTTCATTTTGTTAACTTTATTTATTATTTTGATATATTTATTTATTTATTTAGAACTTCATTTTATTATTCATTATTTTATCTATTTACAGTGATTATATTTTCTTTATTTATTATTTATTTGTTATTATTATCATTTCTTTTATTCATTGTTTATATATTTATATATTAATGTTATTTTATTTTATTATTCTCATTTTTTTCTTAATATTATTATTATTATTATTATTTGATTTATTATTATGGGGCATTACACACTTCACCCTCTTTAAGGAACATCATCCTGAAGTTAAGTTTAATATTTTAATTTTTTATTGTTTTATTTATTTATTTATTACTTCACATTTTCTCTACACTCTCTACTCAACTAGTATACTAATAAGCATCGAAATTTACACAACATCCAGGACATCCCATGGAACCTCAAGTAATTTTCGCCCACTTTTAGAACTAGGCATAAAGCCCTATCAATCTGTAACATAGCCCCAAGGCTTAGACCTCATTTTTCCCAAGAAAAACATCTGGTCCTAATACTCAAGGACTTTGGGCATCTCACAAGGCTAGCCCAACTCCCTCCGCACTCACTAAGGTGCACAAACCCAAGCATCGAGGTCCTTACGCCCCCTCTAGACTTTGGTATCTCAATCCAATATCAAGCACTTAACCTCCTCTAGATGTTCCCATAACCCTTCAAGGGCTATCCATCAAGATTTATACAAGTGATCTAGGATCTTTTCTTCATTGCTGTTTTCAAAATTGCATGAAAAGAGCATGTAGAAACCATATATGCAAATACTTAAAGACAAAGCAACATAAAAGAGACCATAAAGACAATGCACAAATTGTTTAATAACAATGTTCCTCTAATATGGACTATGTCTCTAGACCCTACTTCAATAGTGGGGAGGCTTGTTCCTTTCTCTCAGAAAAAATGAAAATGAGTACATGGAAAATACTTCATTATAACTCTAATCTTGAGGATGAACAAAAAATCGGCTGCTCGGTTATACACTGTCATTGTAAACAATAGAACCCCCAAGATTCTTTGAGTTTCCATAGGATATTCCTCATATAAATATTCCTGTAATATTCCCATAAAATATACCTTTCTTGAAAAATGTTCCCTTAGCAGGGTTATGCCCTCCAGGTTCTGTCCATGTGGTTCTGACGCTCCTCTGCTCATGGATTCATTAGTCCTATTCTCGATTCAAATGGAAAATATGGCTTAAATAAGTCTGGGTAGGTGGAAATTTAAAATACCGTTCCCAAGGCACATTAATTTGCAGGCTAAGTATAGATCATTGAATAGTGGGTGGGTCAAGTTCAAACCTCCAACCCCCACAGCTTTGTTTGGCTCATTATAATAACTGTTATTTTTAATTTGAATTAATATATATATATATATATATATATATTATATATATATATATATATATATATATCTATATATATATTGGGTGGGTCAAGTTCAAACCTCCAACCCCCACAGCTTTGTTTGGTCTCATTATAATAACTGTTATTTTTAATTTGAATTAATATTATATATATATATATATATCTATATATATATATATATATATATATATATATATATATATATATATATATATAATATATATATATATATATATATATATATATATATATATATATAATTGTCATCGTTATAACATATTAATGGTTCATTAAAACATTTGTTACCATTTGTTAACAATCCATAAATAGTAATATGATGGGTTGGTTCAACTGAGGTCAGGTTTGGTCACCTGACGGTTACCATATATTAAACAAAACAAAAAGCATTATATGATTTTTAAAATTGTGGAGGTATTTAAACATTTTCCCATTACCACTGAATAATGCCATTTGGGTTTGACCGGGCCATTTTGGCCACCAAAATGGGTGCCATGTGACACTAGTTGAATGGGCTGTGTGGCCCCATACCACTAGTAGAAAATGATGAAATTAATGACTAGGTGGATAAGAAAGTTAGTCACCAGAATTATTTCAAGTTTATTACTATTAAATTTGAGCAATTTTGAGTGACTGAACTAAAAATAACTAAATTAAATGACTAATTTAGTCTAGGAATAAAATATACAAGTAGATAATAAGTGACTAAACTAAAAGAAACTAACCTAAATGACTAATTTAGTCTAGGAATAAAATATATGAATAGATAATAAGCGACAAAATTAATAATGCTCAACATAAATGACTATTATAGTCCAAGAATAAAAATATGACCAAATAACAAGTATAACAAGTACATGAGTTAGTCATTTATATTAGTAATTTTTAATTATGTACGAGTGCATAAATGGAAAATTGAAATTTTCATACCAAAGTGTTACATTTCACTACAAGGGTCTCTGAATCCATCCACTGTGTTAAAATTTAGAGACAAAGGGGTCTTTGAATCCATTTACAATGTTAAAATCCATAAACAATGTTAAAATTGCTTTATAATGTTATATTTTAGCTACATTTTGATTTTTTTTCTCGGAATATTTTCTGGGTAGATTTTGTCCAAAATTGAGTAGATGTTTGTTAAAATTATAAGTTTGAGTGGTTTAATTTGTACAATACAGATGATTTAAGGGTTTTTCAGAGAGTGGAGTTTAATTATTTAGTCAAATAAATAAATATTAGGAATTTTATTTATGTAGATGCTAGTTAGGAAGATGATTACCAATATCAGCCAAGACAACTTGATTTGAGAATTTACTCATGTTCTACACAAGAATTGTGGATGATACTGCTTTAACTAAAAGCAGAATTATGCATTAATTTCATTGAACCAATGCTATTGCCAAGTTGAAAAATAGGTGTAATACAAGTTTCAATGTTGAAAATGGTAATCAATAATATGTGAGATGTTTCCTTTGTAAGAATCAAACGTTGATGGGAGTTCAAGGTGATTATGTTCCAACCACCTATAAATATTAGTCAAGTATTGTCTTTTTCTTTCGTTCTTCAGTCCCTCTGGTCCACCTTATTTAGTATATTCATTTTAAATTCAAACATGTAGGACCTACACTAATACTAGGTAGATGAATGAGAGTAACTCAAATGTTTATCTTAGGAATTTTATTTATGTGGATGCTAACAATGGGATCCATGTATACTAAATTACATATATACATTTGAGTAATATACTCTTAGTACCCAAACTAATAGTAATCAAGTGTCAAGAGAAACCCAAGTGATATCATTGTTGTGCATATCAATATTTAGAAAAGGAAACACATGCTCAAGCATTGCTATCCAAACTTATGCATACACAAGATCACCATATAAGTGAGAACCTTGGGTAAGTTTTACTTTAGAAAATTGACTTATTTAATTGAAATTTATTTTTAGGGATTTTATCCATGGTGTTAGTGATGTCAACTAGTGGAGGGTTTACCATAGAAATAAACCCTAACTACCTAAAATCTTATTTATGGAAAATCCTTTCTAGATATGGAGATCTTTTACTTTTTGAGGTGCGGATATAGGAATTGTGCTAATCACTATTTTGCATTCTTCATGTAATAGTTTTGGGTGCATTAAAATTTTTGCAATAGTTCAATACATGCCATGGGATGCCATTGTTGTTCTAGAATGGTGCATTAATGGAGGGAGAAAACACAATATCCATGTTGGAAGAGTGTAAAGTGTTGATTTAGTTAGTGAAGTTGACACCATTATAGCCTTATGGGGAGAGTGTTGAGCTAAATTCACATGATATCCCCTTGGGGTGAGTGTTGATACAATGACCAAGATCCTTTATCTAACTACTAGTTAGTGAATATTATTACCAATATTAGCCCAAACAGGCAGATTTGAGCATGTACTCACGTTCTACACAGGAATTGTGGATGACACTGGTTTAATTGAAAAGATGATCATGAATTAATTTCATTGAAAAAATACTAATGTCAAGTTGAAAAGAAGGTGCACTACAAGTTTCAATGTTGAAAATGCTAATCAGTATTATGTCAGATTTTTCCTTTGTAAAAGTCAAACATTTATTGGAGTTCAAGATGATTTTGTTCCAGCCATCTATAAATCTCAATCAAGTATTGTCTTGTGATTTCATTCTTTAGTCCCTTAGGTCCACCTTATTTAGTATCATTTCAAACATTTGTACAAACTTTGTCACATGATAAGTACTCTAATAAGAAATTAAGCACAACAACAACACTTTTAGATTCAAAATGTACGATTAGAAAGTTTGCATGAGTCCTTCCTACTATCACTTTTTAGTTCTTTTAATGCATGTGAAAGAACTGTTTAGGTTGACCCTAAGTAACCACTAGTAGAACTATTGAATTTACACCATTTGTAAATACTAAAAATTATTAATGGTAAAATAATTGACTCTTTTATTATTCGAGGCATCCATTATATCTATATATTGTTCATAAACATCAAAATTTCAATAATGGGAGTGAAAAAACATCTTGCAGAAAGAAATAATTAGATCATACTAGAAAGACAAGAAACTTCAAATTATTAATGGCACCATTATGCATAGATGTAGATAATAGGCATTTAGCATATGCCTCATTCATGACAGAATATAAAAAATCGAATGGTTGGTATCTTGTAAATGTACTCCACAACATGCTATAATGTGATATGTGTATGCACATGTTTTCTCAAGCTCCATACAGGAGAAGGTTTGAGGATTGAGGAAGATCCACATTGATTCATGGTGAGAAGTTTTAGTTTCAGTTGATGTGAATCTTCACACAATACATACATTTGTGTAACATTCTAATTTGGATTTGTATACAATGGATTGATAGGATCTAGACACCACTACAGACATTTTGGGACCAACTTGTCTAGGGCCCCCTCCATGTGCACGAACAGATCACGATAACACCAATATCTCTACTTGTTTCCTTTGGTGTTTCTCAGATAATATGTGGACCGCAATAAGGGAACTAATGACATATTTTATACAAATGATAAGAGGATTAGTTGCCACCCTTAAATCACGAATTCCATAAAATTAATCTAGTTAAAATTTGTTGGAAGAAGCTAACATACGTGGCCAATCTAAAGCTATTGAATTCATTTCAATTGTAGATTTGGGGAATATTCTAGAATCTTAATAACAACATCGAGATCAAACAATTACTTATCCAAATTGTAAATACCTGGAACATCCTGAAGCCCTATCCCTTGACGTAAAATCCATGAACACCCTAAGCCTTAACCCCTTATCCTCTTACCTTGTGATCATTAACCCGTAAGCCTCGCTAGTGCATATGGGTGAAAAATCCAATGTCGTATTCTGATAGGTCAGTCATACTGTTCGATTTTACTTGCAAATATTTTTTTGTATTTAAAAAAAAAACAACATTTGTCAGATATCCAACAAACACAATTATCTTTGGATATCCTACAATAAGTTATTCATATATTTGAAGATAATTTTGTTGGTCATATATGCACGGTCAATTATCTATCTATTGGAATATTGATGATTCACAAAGTCAATATTTTCCAAGTTGGACAACATCTCTCTGGTTAACATCCATTGAAAGTTCAATAGAATGGCTATTTTTTGTCATAATACAAAATATTCTATTTTTCTAATTGCATTACAAATAGTTAAACACTATTGAGGTTTATTTTTTAAGATAATCTTATAGTTGACCCATACACAAAATCTAAGGTCAACCTATGATTAAAGATAATGCTAATTTTGGTTAAGGTTTTATATAATTAAGAAACTTGCTCAAAACCATAGATATGGTTGTCCACATTGGTGAAACAACATTTCTTTCATCACTAATTTTTCACCACCCTTATAATTCATATACACATCCTAATGGAGTACATATAACTGCCAATAAACCATCAAAACCTAGATTAGAGCCATTGAAATTAGTTTGGTCTAAGTCTTAAGAAAACCATAAGGCATCAATCCCAACTTCCAAGGATAGGATGCTAATAATGATAAAGATTATGGTGGTTACAATGACAATGATGATGATAACAATGATTTTGACGATGATGATGCTAATTACCTTGGCCAATCTTCTGCCTTTTTAGATGTCATTATTTTCATAATAATAATCATTATCTTTAACATCGTCATCCAAGTCATCATCATTGTCATTAAATTTTGAGGATTTCCCATCATAGATTGCAAGTTGTATGTCATAGGACATGTTACCTTACTTTCTATATATATATTTTTAAGGACATTTTTAATTTTTGATTGTCATCTCAACCCCTGTGATTCTTTTCACATCAATCATTTGACAACCGAGATATATGGATCTATATGTAATTCATGGATGCATCATTGGTTTCATCAAAACTTGCCTTATCTGTCTAGGACGCTAGGTGTAGGAAGAGGATGCTTTAGCTACCACATTTAGGTTGATATATATGATCCATGTGTATATGATATCTCTGATGCATATTATTTTTATTGTGATCATTTAAGAATTCTATTCTAACTCTTGATGCTTTAGCTATAATCTCTAAGCTTAGCTTTTCCATTTTGTTACTTGCCAATGACTCTTCATTAATGACATAACATAGTACCATCCTTAATACAAGGAGATCATAATGATATAATTGTTTTGTTTTGTGATTAGGCTGAGCCTAAGCCAGGGCTAGCCCTTTTGTTGGATAGAGGAAGACTGATCTATCCACAATAGGATGTTATTCACCATGATTGTGTGAGGCTTAGTCGAGCTTGGATGTCCCTTGGAATAGTTAATTCCTCCAAAGTGGCTTCCATCCTCAACCCCTCCCCATGAGGTTTGAAACTGTGACCTAGGGGGAAAAAACCCCATGCAAACCAAGTAGTCTGCACCTCATGGGTCATAATGATATACTTATTAAAAGAGAAGTAACCAAATACCCAACAATATTGACAATAACAAATTAAACAATTCCCTTAATTTATTTTAAAATTATTATTATATTCAATCGTTGAACAATATTTATTGACTATTAACTACTTATACAATTTGTTTTTAGAAATTCATTAATAATTATGATTAAATTTATCCATTTTAAGTTTTCATGTTTTTAAATATATAAATAGATTCAAAAATTAAAAAATAATTCAAAATATTAAGTATATATAAATATATTTATGTAGGCTTTAGATATGTAACTTTATTATGGTAAGACTAGCATACCTAGGTAAACCTCCAATATTCCCTTGGTTTTTTATTGCAATTGCAAATTATAGTAACTAGAATAACCATGAAAAAATAGTATACATGAGGAATAGTATACAAATTTAAGGCACTCATAACCCTCATCTTAGCCACAATACTAGATATTCTTAACAAAATATGTTTGGTATCTCCTTCCAACAATAATTCTTAACTCAAAGGATCCATCAAACGATATACTAATTTCATGTTTTTCTTCTCAATTAATCTAAATGTAAAACTACCTTAAGAAGGGTGATTCTAGAAAAAAGGATCAAAGTTATAAGAAATACTAGTGGCTAAATCCTTATCTTTCTCTATCTTCATTGCGCATACCTAGCCAATGAGAACACAAAACCACCTACTTCTTTATAGGCACCTATAATACTTTTGTGGGTTTGACTAATCACCCTTTGGTTAGTGTGTACACACTAACCTAGATTTTAAAGTGGTGTCCTTTCAGTAGTAATCTATGAGGTGTATTTTCTCTTAAAACTATTCAAAGATAGATGTCTCTTTTATAGCCAAGTTCCACCAAAATGATTCTTCCTACCTACCTAGTAACTCCATTTTTTTCATGACAAGACTACCCTAAAAGCCACAAAATTTGTATCATATCCATGAGGTCAATAACAATTTTTGGTTAAAAATATAGCCAAGTTGGAACAAACTTAGCTATAGAGCCTATGTTATTTTTCAACCTCTAATGTTTATGGACAAAAATATATCAACATTCTAAATAATGTGGAAGCCAAACTATCACCTTTCCGAAATTGACTCCCTACATCATAGAAAATCTCTAAAAATTATTTATCTTTACTAAACCAAACATTTCATTGAAAATAATTATTACCATGACATTACTACATTGATACACTTTTTAACTACACAAAAGTTATTTTAATTTCATCATAAATCACATTTTTGATATCAATAAATCAAAATCCCTTAAATATTAATAAAACCCTTTTAACCAAAAGAAAAGACTTACCATTTCATTTACATTTCATTCCACTAGAAAAACACATGCATTTCATTTAATGTTTCATGGGATTTATGTCTTTCAAAAATCAAAATAGTTTTTTCCCTCATTTTTTCCCTCCAGTTTCTCGGTTTCTCTAATCGTGGTGATTCCCTGAGTCCTTTCAATGTGAAACGCAAGTTTTTTTAACCATTTAGGTCCTTCAACCAGCCATATAGGTTTTTCTGAAATATCTGAGAGCCTTGTAAGATGGGTATTTTCTACAGTCAAATGACACCGAACTACTCAAGGTTAACGAATTTGAGGCTCAGAAAGTTTGAGGAAACATCGCGAATGGAATTCGGGCGATTTCCCATTGTGGAGAATTTTCTTGGGGTGAATTTTGGTGAGAAATTGGGAGATTGTGAAAAGAATTTGGATCTAGAGCTCAGAATTCAGGCAAACTAGGTGTTGGCGAGAAGTTTGGAGAATGCAAAAAGAATTAGGATGGAGCTCGGAATTCAGGCAAATGAGGTGTCTCTATACTTTAATCAGGTAAATGTTTTGATTAATGATTTGATTGAATTCATTCAATATATTGGATTCTCACTTTCTCAAATCGTGGTTATTCCATTTTGCAGAGAGTCCTTTCAGCATGAAATGCAATGCTCCTAAGAAAAAGTCGGTTTTGGTTTTTGATTGAGTTGTAAAACTATAAGATTCATACAAGGGACATGGTATAGATATTTATTTAGACATTTGTAACCTCTTCAACCAGTTATGAGTTGAGAGAAGGCATGTGACCTATGTGTATTGTCCATTCTAGGCATGCTCGCAAGTATACAGGTGTTTCAGAGATAGTCTTCACCTTTGAAATACTACATCCCCTAGTTACGTGGCCAACAACAACGTTGAAGAGTTGGTCTTGGAAGGTTTTAATTAGTGGTCCTTGCTGAAAGGTTAAATTTTGGTTAGACAATAAGCTGCATATGATATATAAATGGTTACATAGTGGGGCATTGTTTTCTTCACTTTAAAATTAGACATCTTTAAGTGGCTAAACTGAAGAAATCACCATAAATGTGGATAAGATATTGTATAATTTATCTATCACTTCATGTTTTGCCTTGGATTCATCCTTCATTCTATCAAACCCACTCAGATAAAATTGACAGAGTCAAATGCGTCTGCTCATGTAGATTCCACCTCGACCACAGGCAGATAAAATTGAAGGTTTAAGGCAAAGAATGAGGATCAGTATACCCGTTTCCAGGACGCTATCATAGGTGATTAGGTATCATGGTTCCACTCAGAAGCATGATGATAATGTTTACGCGAATGAAAGTGAGAGATTGCAATGATGTTTCCAACACATTCTCAATGACAAAATGGCTCACCAGCTTCAATTAGGATTACCAAGTTGAACAACAAGATTCTAGAAATTGACACAGTTATCATGAAAGTGACTCTTAACAATGACATATTAAGAGAAAAACAATGGAAAACCCCAACACGCATAACCCTACGGATCCAAAGGTTACAATCCGGAAGAGATATGGCCATAAGAATACTCGGCTAATAGAGTGAGTTCTGAGAGGGAAACAGAGCACCCACTCTGTAGAACTCATGGATTTTCTCCAAATCTAACTCATCTCCTTAATTTCCACAAATGGTTGCCGCCAAACACCCCACAAAAAAATGGCTACCCAAATCACCAGAAGTGTCATTCTAAAGATGAGATTGGATGCCAGATTCCATAACTCGTTGATTTGTTCATTGCATATGTCAGATAACCAATGATTTATTTGCGATGACTAATATGTTTTACAAACTGGCAACAACCTTCTTTTAATGGATTCATGCCTCAGGAGTAGCCAACCCTCCTCAACATTTTCAGAGAAAAAAATGGAGTGCTTACAAGAATGGCTTGAACATCGTGACACCCAATAAATAATTAGATAGGAGAAATATTCTTCCACCCAAGTAGAAATCAATTAGATGAATCCAAGTGGTCATCATTGCCCAGATTTAAAATATAAGCTTATGTTATATAATTGGATTATTTGCAAAATAGAATCAGCACGAACAAAGCCCACTTAGTTCCAAAAATCTCAGACTCCTCAGAGCTTGCTTGCAACAAATTGAATGGCCATCATTCAAGTGAATGCAATTTTGTAGAAGGGTCAGAAGGATATGCATGTGGCTCTCCGCTGATCAAATTTCTAGAAAGGAGACCTTCAATGCCGCAGACTTTTCTTCTTGTGTTGTCTCCCATTAAAGGCATGTGTCTTCACTTTCTGAAATTTCTTTTCCATGGAAGCTTTCTCTTTTTTTTCTCTTTATGCACCTGAAGGTGGAAGTATAGCTTCTGTTAGGTGCTCCTCTCAATGGAAGAAGACCTCCTTGTTGATTATTTTTTTAAAGAAGAATTCCAACATGATGTTTTACTAGAGCTAAATTTGATTAGGAAGAATTCCTCCTTGTCTCACCTGAATGATTTGTCTTGAATGTCCATTTGTGCATGGTTAGGTTAATATGTGGTATGAATCTACCTTATAATAATGGATTTTAATCCTACAGACTCCTCATGGTCTTGACCAAATCCTTATCTAATGAAGCTTCCATAATTTTTTCTTCTTCACTTGTAAAGTGTTGAGTGTTTGGAGAAGTAGCCACACACTTAGTGAAATTGGTCAAAATGATCTTGGAGGCTCTTCTCTACATGGATTTATGAAAAGCCAGAAAACTTCTTATGATATCCAACTATAGGTGTCTATTTTCCTCTTTCTCTTCTTTCAAAGAGAAAATTTTTTGGAAGTGATAGTTCTTGCAACCTTCTTCACCCTCGAGAAGTTGGCAGCTGAACAGATTTTGTAACCTTCACATAAAAAAATTCAAATTGGGTCAATCTCAATTTGGTTGAGATCGGTAATCTGATATGCTACAGATTTGAACAAGTAAACTTTTTAGTTTCACTCTTCTGTGTAATATATTTCTTACAACTGGTTCTTCTCCAAATGAAGCTCCATGCTAGCTTCTATAGATTCAAAAGTTAGCATTTTAGCACTTTTTGGTACCTGCACTAGAAGCCTTCAAAAGTTGGGTGGGTGATTTCTTTTTTTTTTGTAGATAACTCTCATTCTTCTGTACCTGTAGGAAAACTTTCCATTGTTGTGGAAATAGTGCAATAGCCTTCCCATCATTGGCACTAGCCTTAAATAAAATGGAGCATTTCAATTTCTAACTTTTTCTTTTAGCTTTTGTGCTTTCTTGTGTTCAAGTTTTGCGTTTTTAGTTTTTATGTGTTTACTAACCAGATTTTGATTCTAACTCTTCTTATTTGCTTTCCTTATTTCTCTTTTTTCTTTGACACTTTCGCTTCCATGCATTCACCTTTTTGTAACATTTTTTGCTTCATTTTATTTTGGTTTTTCTTACACTTTTAGACTTTTTTTATTTCACCTTTTTCTTTGATGCTTTCACATTTTTCTTTTGGCTTCCAACTTGTATACTTTTCTCACCGACACATTGTATGGTACTGAATAAAAAATTAAAATTTCTTTCATACAGTCCTCAAGAAAACAGAAATACGTTCTAGCTTCAGTGGGTCAACTTCAAATGGTAAGTGATTTGGAGATAAATTAATCACTTTTTGTGTGAAACAACTGCAAAAACTGAGCTGATAAGAAACACAGGCATATTCTAGCTGTCAGACACCTAATCTATAAGGGTTATAGTGTGGAATATAAAACATCATGAGGAGTCCAAGGGACCTTGGAATATGAATCCAACAGTCACAAGAAATTGCATTTATACGTACATATGTTTAATTAAATGTATTCCATGCTTAACTTTCTCTCTGATTTTCAGTTGGGCTCAACTTGATAGTGGTATTAGAGCCTAGGTTCTCTTGGAGCTTGTTATATCTGGGCCCTGGTCTTGTAAGATCTGTGACCTACTCTGGTTTTACATTCCCTTGGCCATTTCTCTTTCTGTGCGTCTGTTGTGCATCCATTTTGTGGTATTTGAAGGATTTTCCAGTAATTTCATCATCATTCTCATGTTCAATTGTGTGCTCCTTGCACACACAACCTTCGGTATCGACATTATCCACCTTTACACGTCCCTCTATATCTTCTCAATGCTTCAAAACCTTTGTGGGACCTCTTTGTACACCCGCTTGACACAATAGAAATCTTGCGGAACCATTCTCTCCATATACTGGTCTACCTGATCCTAAACATAAATCCTCACCTTGACCACATACGACATCAAAGTTGGGACACACCCCCATCCATTTCGTTTCCATCCATTTCGTATCAGATGGGAAGTCGGTCTCTTTAGCAGTGGATTGATCAACTCCTTTCATTTGTTGCAACAAAATTTTGGATGTCAAGTGGGTGATATGAAGTGCAAATGAAGGCTTACAGTCTGGTTGGTCCCTGTATCCTACCAATTTGTTGTCCCTGTATCCTGCCAATGTGTTTTCTAAATGTAACATGATCACAATATATCTCTTAGAAACCAAATTTGGCATACATTGTTTTAGGTATCTAAGTGGATATTGTTGTAGCTCTTCCATTTGTGTATATTGGCCACTTAAATAACTCTTTAACTAATCGTATAGATATTTATGCCTAGAATTCCTAAAGGATATTTTTTGTAATGGGTGATTCATGGGCACTCTCAGGATATGCATGTTATTGGTGAGGACAATCATTTTATTTGGAAAAACATTGCATATGTAGTAACCCAACATCTCAAGAAACTTTTTGTTAATCTTGCCTTGGAGCAATGGAGCCCACTCTTGTATGTTGCATATGTAGATGGTTTTGTTAGGGATTACAACATATAGACATTTGCATTTCATTATATTCTGCAGATTTTTGAGAAATGACACTTCTGCATCCCCACTTCTTGCAACATTGGTCAAAAACGTTTTTCCAGATCTGATTCTCAACCATATATGTTCTCTATGTATTATTATTTAGAACTATATATATCTTGATGATTTGACATGTAAGGACAATTGTTGATTCATTTAAAATCTTCATTGAGGAATCTAAAGGGATGTTTTGTTGCTACTATACCTACTGGTATACTGATGTTATAATTTATGTAAGATATATTTTGATATTTGGATCATGCAGAATAAGATGACATAGAGGACTGGAATGTCTCCATGTTTCTTTGGTATCTTTGCTCCTTGGATCTCCTAGAAGTTTAGATTGTTTGGAAGGTATATAATGTACTCTTTATGGTGTTGATTTTTACACTACTTGACAACATCCCTAAGGTTGAAAATTCATAGAGTTAATATTTGAAAAACCTATCATCAAATAGGTAAAATTTATGTTTTGCATTGAAATTTGAAATAACCAATCCTATTTTCCAGAAATTTTACATAAGTTCATATCACTACAAAATCATATACTAGAAAAATCATTAAAATACAATACAATTTGACAAAATAAAATTCTAGACAAGCACCAAAACAAATGATTGTGGTCGAAATTTGACAATCACATTAACGTATCCCAAAATCTAGAGGAAATCTTTACGTTTCAGTGAATTCTCTTTTGTAAGTACATGAGAATAAGAATGAAGGTATCCCAAAAAGATTTATGCCAAAGAAACAATTTATGTTTTGGTGAATCCTTTTTTGTAAGTACATGATAATAAGATCCATGAAATTCATTGCATCAAGCTTTATGGAGAAGTCCATAGCTTTAAAAGAAATGATACTTTGCAAGAAAAACTCTGTTGCTTATATTGTTCATGTAATTTGCACCCACATAGAAGGTAAAGTTCACATTATAAGCAATATTTGTTGCTGAAAGAACAAAACATCCTTGTTGTTTCTACTTATACGAGAGCCTTGTAGGTAGAGCCCTGTGAAGTATTTGGAATGAGTTTCAACTTTTAATTATCTCCAACTGGGTGAAGTAGTTTGAATTCTCATTCTTGTTGCTTCTGCTTATACGAGAGCCATGTAGGTACAACCTTTTCTAGGTAGTTGTGGAACTCACTTAATATTTCCTCAGTAGAGTCATCTATTGCACCTTATTTCTTATACCTTGTGCTAAGACATTTTTTCAAATATCATTCATGGTTGGATAGCATGGGAGTTTAACCAATTGGCCCAAGTATGTACAAATTCACAATCATCAACTAGCTATGACAAAGTCTATCCTTCAATTTTTGTTAAACAGACATGGACAACGACAAAGAATAGGAAAGATAAGACATGCATTGCTATTTTTATTAACAATAGATGTACATTTATAGTACAATATGGTGACCGTTGGGATTCACATCCCAAGGTCCCTTGGACTGCTTTGTCCATTCGGCTTCCACGCTAACCCTTTAGGATTAGGTGTCCAACATTCCCCCCTTAATCCGGAGGGTTATGTATGAGTCCAAGAAGATAGTTGTAATACAAAATGTGCAATAATGCATGGCAGCACTAGGCTGAATGTGCTCTATGAAATGTTGGTATAAAAAGGCAGTGGTTTAAGGATGACCACCAACACTGGAACGCTTAGTGCAGTTCCCAGAACTCTTCCAAAATAGGCAAGAAGCTGGAGTCTTCTGCTAGAGGAAGCGTTCTCAATTTTGTCTCCGGAACTATTCCAAAACTGGCAAGAAGCTGAAGTCTTCTGCTAGAGGAAGTGTCCCACATCACCAACTGAAGGCATGTTCAGGCATCTTTGTCTCTGGCTACAACTCTGAAACTGGTGTGGCAGGTTGTGGCTCAGGCTCGCTTGATGTGGCTTTGAAGCTTGTAGATGACCATCATTTCCCCCCCTGTCAGATACAAGGTGAGAAGATGGAGAAAACTCAACTGCAAGACTGTTCAATATTCTGGAACAAGTTATAACATGTGTTTGGAATATCTTCTTGGCTGTTGATGCCCATTACCAAGAAGCGATCCATCCTAGATGAATCTTTGTTCTTGTAGGACGTCTGTTACTGAAGCATCTGTGTGAAGAATGGCTAGTTTTATGACAGTGCTTACATGGATGAAGATCAAAATAGTGATCTTTTAGATGGCCAACTCGATCACAGTGTTGGCATTTTACGATCTGTTGTTGTTGTTGTTGTGGAAGAGGAGCAGAGTCTGGAACAGCTGAAGCTGAACTGTCATGAGTAGCAAGTGAACTGTCATGAATGAAACCAACACTCTAAAAATGAATGGGCTTGGTGTAGTCTGGAATATGAAAGGACAAGTCCTTGTCATATCCAAGACCAGTTCTATGCTTGTTGTGGACAAGCTGTTCCCAAGGTCTGATGATGGGCTTGGGAAGTGCAGACTGAGTTTCTGCATCTGTATGAACAGGAACATTATTGACTTGTTGTTTATGGGAGTCTGTTTCAATCTTCTGAATAGAAATAGGTTCAGAAAGATGACTCCATTGCTGTAGCTGTGATTCAAGCTGCAAAAATTTGATCTTTTCCTGTGCATTTTGTAGACATGTCTGAATTTCTGAAAGAGATCCTTTTCTGATTTGTAATGTGTCATCAACAGTAAATTGCATAAGAGTTTTTATGAACTCTAATACTTCACCAATTTGAGTCATTTTCTCTAATGTCAAAATTACAGTTTAAAAAACTGATTACAGCTATGGATCAATGACGAAGGAGCAACACCTGTTTACAATATCTAGTCACCCTTTTTCTCCAAAGTTGATTTGAAATTTTCTTTAAGATGTTGATACATCCGATGAAATGTTTGCCCTTTTGGTCAACAGAGTCCGGTTCAGTTGATGTTTCCTGCTATAATAAGAGACCTTTTTTCTTTCTCTTTTTTTTTATTATGTAATATACAAATCATTCGACAGTAACAGTAGACATGCATGAATAATCTAAGGATTATTAACAGCAATATGATTCTCCTCAAATCAACAATAAATAGTGTTCGTTGTCTAGTAAACAAGGAATGTATACAACCAACATTTTACCAAGTAGAGTATTGTTTGCAACTGTCAATGATTTAATAAACCAGATCCAATATTAATCCAAATTTAACTGAGTTCTACTATTTGTAATTTTACCCTGGTCTCCTGCAAATCCTATATTAACCCACAGACCTTTGAGAGCAATTGAAATAGGCCTGACTGCCTTCTTGAGGGTACCAAGAGCCCAGAAATGTAGTATCGGTACACAACATATCTGAAACAACTCGCAGTGGGTTAGATACTCCTGTTGAGAACTCAGCTGTCCTCTTGTTATGATGCGCAGCCCTAGGAGGGCTGAATATCAGGTTGCTGCTTCTAGAAAGGTTCAATCCTTCAATTTGTGTTTATGTTGCCTCAAAATACCTCAATTCATCCAACTACGAGTAATCAAATTGACTTGAAATGCTACCAGCTTTGATGGGACAACGAAACTTGTTCAATGCTAGATTCAATACAAATGGTTGATATAGATCTTCATTGTTACATTCTTTCTCATCCAACTTGAAATTGTAATAACGCAACTCAACTAGACTAGAGGGAAAACTCCCGAGCAATAAGCAGTGGCTAAGGGAATCGTTACAAAAACTGGTGAGCAACCGAAGCAGGCATATGAATGCAATCAAGATTTAACTGGTCCAAAAGTTTGCACCATCTTGGTGGTTCTTCATAAAAAATATATGTTAATGGAGAAACAAGAACTCCACTTTCTCTAATTAAATAGTAGACAATTGTTTATAAAATTAAATAATGTGCTGATCACTGTTCAATGCTACACTCCGAGCTCGACCAAAAATTGGACAAGATATACTATTGATTACTTGCCTATCGAACTGTTGTACATATGGATCAAAGAATTCATTCGTTATTGTACGACGGACTGGAGCGCTGGTCCTTGGACAAGAAACGACCTCTTCAAATCTCGGCAACAAGTACTCACAGTTTCGACAAGAATATTAAATGCCTTAGCTTCATGTATTCTTCCCAACGAACAACAAAGCGATTTTGTTTCGCCAGTGTGGATGATGCCCTTGCTATTCTTCCCGTGGCTGCTCAATAGTTGTTTCACGAGTGCTCGTCTAAGTGTGTGGATTAATAGATATATTTCCTTCCACAAGGGTTTTGATCGGTTCAGTCTCCAGCTCCTCGAAGGTATTTATCAAAACCCCCTTTATTTCACGAAGGCACAAGAAATGATGCACAAACCAGAAAAAGACTTCATCTGACCTGTCCTGCAACGGAGTCAGCAGATCTCTGCTCGAGATCGGCGGAAGGCCCGGTACCTTTACTGGAAAATCGGCTCTCTTCCCTTCGGCTTCTACTAGTTCCAATAAACACTTCAATCTTCCTGGTATCCACAGCGCTGTTTCCTCCGGGTATATACGTCCACCTGAAAGAAGAGATTGAAGGTTGTCCCTTCGCGGTCACCTCACATTCGTTTCATAATATAAAGTCTGAGCATCTGGATACTGTTGCGGTCTCGTTTTACAAACATTCCGATCCAAATAAAATACTGTCTTACAGTCTTTCTGATGTGTGTCTCAAGGCTAAGAATAAGAAATTACCCATCACTGAACACGATATTTGCACTGGGATGGCGACGTAAAAAGTTGGGGGAGGACAAAAACCATCGCAGAAAAAACCCAATTCGTCAATTGTATCGAAAACGATGAAAAAGAGGCACAAAGACCGTGGGCATCTGTGCTTTTCTGTAATTATAACACAAATCAGGTACTGGGAGAGCGCCTCAGCCGTTTCAAAATCGAACCATAACGCAAACCTGGAGTAAAATAATGTAACTGAGATATACTAGACCAGCATTCAATCCTTCACAATCTTCACGCAGAGATTTGGTACACTTGGGTTATGGATGGCAGGATGTCAAGCCATCATTCAACGTTTCAATAGTGGGTTTGCAACAGAGGCAGCGTTGGAAAGGCAGCGTGTTATGGACAGAGACGAGTTTGCAGAGAATATGAAACCGTTTTGAATTATATTCAACTAAACAGGGCAGGAATTATAAATAGAATATGTCAGGGCAGCGTAGGTGTGGCAGAACGCAGGTACAGCAGACAGAAAATTCAAGAGCGTTACCTTTAGGCACTCTCTCAGATGTTAGGTATGCAGCGGCAGCGTTTATTTCAGGTAATGAAGGCTGGGCTTGCACTATTCAAGGCAACTCAGATCAGTTGCTTAGGGAAAACAGGCCACACATCATGGCTCTGATACCATGTTAAACAGACATGGACAACGAGAACATATGAGAAAGATAAAGCATGACAGTACAATTTTTATTCACAAAAGATGTACATTTATAGTACAATATGGTGACCGTTGGGATTCACATCCCAAGGTCTCTTGGACTGATTTGTCCATTCGGCTTCCACGCTAACCCTTTAGGAT
>APFE031273080.1:40513-61302 GCA_000404065.3 Pinus taeda | reverse complement strand
TATTGTGCCCTTACATTATTATTTTTATGTCAGCTCTGATTATGTTATGACCCCTTAGACTCCTATATATAGAAAGGAGGTCTTTTCATTTATATCATCCAAGAATTTTTCATTTATGTAATGTAAAGGAGGTTACCCCCTCGAAGAGGCTGAATTCTAAGGCGTTGATCTATCTTTTCTATCTTTTCTTGAGCTGGTTTCATAACAGATACTCCTGGAACACACCACCATAATCTGAAGGCCACGTTTCATCTATTTTTCATACTGGACCAATCAAAAACATCATAAATGCAATACAATCATCAAATACATCTGCATCAACCAATCACTGAAACTCAAACATCACAAATGAATCAATCAACCACTTTGACAACCCATCATCACTGTAGCAAATCATAATCAATCAATCTGATCATTCATAATATTGTCACCAGAATACAGTCACCAGAACCCAAAGCAGAACCCAGAACTCTGCAACAACAAATAGAAATAACTGAAACATAGTTCATAAGGTATACGTTACTTCCATGTGTCGAACCAGTGTGTATATGCACTTTTATCAAAGCCAACCAGTGTACACATCTGTAAATACTAATTCACAATTTTGCAGCTATTCCAGACTTTAGTTATACCCAGATCATAACATTTACAGAATAATACATGCGTCAATATTCAGATCTAGATTATACATGATCAAACCACATAATGATAATTCATTTCAATCCTTAAGATCCCAATCCATCATTAGATCTTATCCCTCATCAACCGCTAAGGTTCATCCTTGGTTCAGATCAAGCAAAGCACCATAAGCCAATAACCTGCATACTAGATCTCACACTTCATCAGATATTCGATACTTGCACACTCTAGCCTAATGATCTTCTCCTCCTTATATAGTTTTAGTCCTTTCTCAATACCATGGACTAAAAACACCTAGGACCAATACCTTGGACCAAATACCTAGGGTCAATACCTTGGACCAAATACCTTGGATCAAAATACCTTGGACCAAATACCTCGGACCAAAAACTTAGTTTTCCAACATGTACGCGCTTTATCTCTTGTGAAAGTGTGTGTACGGTATATGCTCCTTTTGTTTTGTTAACCCGCGTGTATACGCTACTTGGACAAGGTTAACCTTTGTATACCTTTCTTTCTTCATTCTTTGTAATCTGATATGTAATTCTTTGCTGTTAACTTGCTGTACAATGATCTTTCATCTGAATAAATTGCCATCAAGGACAACACCTGTATCATAACGCCAACAATATCCCCCTTTGGACTTGATGGCAACAACAACACCAAGTCACTTCTCCCCTTTGACATCAAGGGCAAAGGGTGGACCAAGATATTTTCTCCCTTTGACATACATTAGGCTGTTCATGCTCCCCCTGAGTACATGCTGAATTCTCTGATTGATCTTCCCTTTTTGTACATGATGAGATGTACTGAAACTATCCATGCCCCCCTGAGCACAAGCAGATTTTGCCAGAAAAAATATTTTTGAAAAGAATAACATGACTCTATAACTCAACTATGTGAGGATGACCTTCCTATCACCAATGTCTCATACATACATCCATCTCCCAACCAAGTGGGGATATACCAAATTTGACTCATCCACCCAACCAAGCGGGGATATACCAATTGTTTATACAAGACAAAAACAAGAAATATTACATCATCCATCCCATGTAAAGTGGGGATACAAATTACATCATTTTTCCAAGAGGACTCATTCAAATGTATGAGAAGACATATCACACCCTAGACTTTTACATGACTTGAGCAACAAATGGTATAAAATATTTGAAGCCTTAGTTGGACTCAGTAACCATAATGCCAACAATGCTGAATGTATGTGAAGGCTAATGCTCCCCCTGAACCTGTGCTACCTATGCATTGTAAACAAGTCAATGATCAAGGCATCTTTGTTAGTCATAAAATTAATGAACAAAGCATGTAGACATTGATCATCAATATCAGTCAGAGCACCCATGTTAGAGCCTACCCCATTTTTTTTCTTGTCTGAAACACATATACGCTTCTTTACCTACAAAAACCAGTGTGTGTACATGGCTACACTTCATGAAACACATGCATAATAACCTTTCTCTAAAAAAATTGGTCTTAACAGCAGGATGATGTAGCATTTACTCCCAGCTTTTGTCTGAGATATTCAAATGTCTCTTTGGGCAGTGGTTTAGTGAATATATCAACAACTTGTTCTTTGGAGGGAACATACTCTATTTTGACCTTTTGTTCAAGCACTTGTTCATGGAGAAAGTGGTATTTGATGGGTATGTGCTTGGTCTTGGAGTGCATGACTGGATTCTTGGAAATACTGATGGAACTTGTATTATCACATAGAATGGAGATGGGTGGAGTACATGTGATCTGAATGTCTTGCAAGGTTTGCATCATGCAAAGTATTTGTGTGCAGTAAGATGCAGCAACCACATATTCTGCTTCAGCTGTAGATAACGCAATTGAACTTTGTTTCTTGCTGGACCAAGACACTAACCTGAAACCCCTATAGAATACACCACCACTAGTGCTTTTTCTGTCATCAATACTTCTTGCCCAATCTGCATCTATAAATGCATGAAGAGTGAGATCTGTATCTCTAGGATACCATAAACCAAAGTTCTATGTTCCTTGAAGATATTTGAAAATTCTTTTGACTGCCTGAAGGTGTGATTCCCTTGGATTTACTTGGAATCTTCCAACTATTCCTACTGCATGCATGATGTCATATCGGGTCCCTGTTAGATAAAGCAGACTGCCAATCATGGATCTATAAGTTGGTTGATGAACTGCTGCTGATTCATTATTTGAGCTGAGATCGCATCCTATTACCATTGGGTACATACAGGTTTAGAATTTTCCCTGCCGTACCTTTTCAAGATCTGTTTGAGATATTTGGTTTGTGAAAGAAAAATACCATCTTTATTTTGTTGAACTTGTAGACCAAGAAAATAGGTAAGCTCACCAAGCAAGGACATTTCAAATTCTTGCTGCATTACTGAGGCAAAATTCTGACTCATGGATTCTTCATTGCTACCAAAAATTATATCATCAACATAAACAATAATAATTAGCAATTTATCAGTTTCAATCTTTGTATATAGATTGCTATCTGCTGATCCTTTTGTAAAACCTTGTTGGTGTAGATATTTGTCAAGACGGTAATACCAAGCCCTTAGAGCCTGTTTTAGACCACAGAGGGCCTTTTTGAGTCTACATACAAGTTTTGCATCATTTCTAAGAATGAATCCTTCTGGCTATTCAATATAAACTTCTTCTTCTAAATCTCCATTCATGAAGGCTGATTTTACATTCATTTGATATACTTTAAATTTCTGAAAGCTAGAAAAAGCAAGAAAGATCCTTATGGCTTCAAGTCTGGCAACAAGTGCAAAAGTTTCTTCAAAATATATACCTTCTTGTTGAGCATACCCTTTATAAACAAGTATGGCCTTGTTTCTAATGACTTCTCCATTTTCATTCAGCTTGTTTTTTAATATCCATTTCGTTCCTATAATATTTTTATCATGAGGTCTAGGAACTAATTCCCAAGTATCATTCTTTTCAATTTGCTCAAATTCTTCATCCATGGCCTTGACCCAACATTCATCTTTGCATGCTTCATTTACATTTTGAGATTCGATGGAGGATAGTAATGCTAGATAGCTTGAGGTCCCTGTAACAGTTCTACGTGTCTATACACCTGCCTCTTTTCCCCCTAAAATTTGAGTTTCTGGATGATTTTTCTGAACATACCTGGATGGAGTTATTTCTTCTACCATTATCTCTTCTTCTGTTCTTCATTTGTTTCTTATTCAATATCATTTTGATTTGATGTGGGAAAATAGTCCCCATCTTCCATATTGTCATAATCTTATATTTTTATTTGTTTTGGATTTTTGCATGCTTCATCAACTACAACATCAATGCTTTCAGCAATTTTTCCAAGTCTTTTATTATAAAATTTATATCCTTTACTTCTGGAGGAATAACCAAGAAGAATACCTTCATCTGCTTTGGGTTCAAACTTGCCAAGTTTTTCATCATTCCTTTTGATATAACATTTACTTCCAAAAACTTTAAAGTATTTTAGAGTAGGAGTCTTACCATACCAAAGTTCATGTGGAGTTTGAATGCTATTTACTCGAACATTTTCTTGGTTGAGAATAGTTATGGTGGAGAATGCAACTTCACCCCAGAAGGTTGTAGGAGTTCCATATTCATCTAGCATAGCTTGAGCCATTTGTTGAACAATTCTATTCATTCTTTCTACCACTCCATTTGCTGAGGAGTCCTTGCGGTGGAGAATTGACTTTTTATTCCATTTTGTTCACAAAAGTCAAATAATTCATCCGAGGTAAATTCTCCTCCTCGATCAGATCTGAGGCATTTGATTTTTCGATCTGATTCATTTTCAACCAAAGCTTTGAAGGCTTGGAACTTTTGAAATGATTCGTATCTATGCTTTAGAAGACCTATCCAACACATTCTGTAAAAATCATCAATGAACAAAATAAAGTATTCTTCTCCATGAGGTGACTTTTTCCTTGATGGTCCACATAAATCAACATGGACAACTTCAAGAGGCTTACTAGCTGACCCTTCTTTTTCAATGAAGGGAGCTCTGGTTTGCTTACCGATTTGACATGTTTTGCATATTGTATTTTCAGGGATGTTGATATCTAGAAGATCACGAACAACCTTGAATTTGCATGCTTTTCTTATTTGAGAAAAGCTTAGATGTCCCAATCTTCTATGCCACAACCAGTTTTCATAATTTTTTCTTAGATAGCACTGTTGTTGTTCTCCCTTGAGTATGTATAAGTTGTTTGGAGTTCTTGTACCTTTGATCACTGTCTCTCTTGTATCAAGCTCGCAAACAACACATATGTTTGATCGAAACCCCACTTCATTTCCTTGATCACACATTTGACCGACACTCAACAGGTTATGATTTAAACCGTCTACATACATAACATTTCCAGCTTTAACCTTTTCTTTCAAGAAAATAGAGACTTTACCTTTTATGATAGCAAGAGTGTTGTTTCCAAATGAGACATTCTTTTCCTTTTCTAAGGCATTATATGAATGAAGTTTTTCTTTGTCACCTGTCATGTGTTTTGAGCATCCACTGTCGATGTACCACTTATTTTCTTGTCCTTTTGCATACAAGGCTATACCACATATTTATGTTTGAGATTCTTTCTTTCTCCATATCTTGGGATTTACTGGAGTTTGATCCTTTTGAGAAGTTTGCCAAAATTTTCTCATGCATTCAGATTCTTCAAGACCAAAGTTGTTACAGATTGAGCATTCTATTTCATTTTCAAGAAGAGAAAAGTTATTATAGGAACTTTTCTTGATCCCTGTTACATTCCTTTGATTTCATGCTTCTCTAGTCATGATGGTTTTGTAAGCAACACATTGAGCAGATTTCTGTCCAAAATTATGACATGAAAAACATTGCCCATTAAAGAAGTTCTTGCGGCTATCGAATCTATTGACCTGGTGATTGTAGTTTCTATTGATATTCATCTTTGGAGCAAATTGAGTATGATTTACCTGAGTTTGGTTGTGGCTTCTATTCATCCTTGGAGTAAATTGATTTTGATTTACCTGGTGAGATGCTTGATGCATTTGCCGACGAGAGTCATACTGTTCACTGGTCTTTGCTGCATCAAGATAGCTTTTAGTGGAGGTTGACGACTTCTGTGATTGAGATGCTTCTTCAGTATATCCAAGACCTGTTTTTATCAGAGGAGATCGCTACACTTTGATAATTTCATTTAAGGTTTCTAATCCTTTAGCAAATCTAAGATTGAGAGATTTCATTTCTCAAGATCCTTTCTTAGACCCACAATTTCACATTCTAATTTTTCATTGTGTTTTTCATTTTCAGCAAGTTGGTATGTCAAGGTATCTATAATCATATTCTTTTCTTCTAAATAGATTTTGAGTTTAGAGATTTCTTCATGAAGGTCATCCTCTTCTAAAGCATCCCAAAAATTATCATCGTCATAAGCCATTAGAAGTCTATAGTCATTACTATTTTCATCTTCATCATTATTTGATAAACCATCACTATCTTCATGAGTATAGTAACTCTTTTATTTACAACTTGTTTTCTTTTCCATTTTGCATATTCCTTCCCTTTTTCATATTTATCTTTATTAGGACATTTGGCAACATAATGACCGACTCTGCCATAGGCAAAGCATTTGAAGGGTAGCTTACCTCTAAATCTTTCGGAAACCCATTGAAGCTTCTTGACAAAGTTTACCTCATCTTCTTCTTCTGAAATATGTCCTGATTCATTATGTTCTTCCTTTCCTTTTGCTGAAGCTTTAAATGTGGCTTCTCTCACATATGATGGTCCTCCTTTTCTCATCTCAAAGGGAGTTAAGATTTCGTGAAGCTGTGTCATAGTGATAGTCTATAGATCCTGTTTTTCTTCTATGGCAGACACTTTTGATTCAAATTTAGCAGACAAGGATGTCAAAACTTTCTCAACTAAGGTAACTTCCTTTATTTCTTCACCCAGATTCTTCATACAATTAACAACCTCATCTATACGTAAGAAGTAACTAGCTATACTTTCATCATTGTGCATCTTAAGAGTTTCATACTGAATTCTAAGAGTTTGAAGTTTAGCACATTTTACTTGAGAGTCTCCTTCGTAGCTTAAAATGATTTTGTCCCATATTTCTTTGGCTGATTTGAACTACATGACTTTGACAAAATCTGATTGTGACAGAATTCCCAATAAAGTATTGGTAGCTCTGGCATTGGTTTCATATTGCTTTTTACCTGCCATATCTGTAGGAATTTCTATTGGAAATGTATATCCTCCTTCCACAATTTCCCAAACATCCATTCCAAGTGATTGTAGATAGGTTGTGGTTCTTATTTTCAAGTAAACAAAATTGCTCCCATCAAAGATTGGCAATCTGATGGATCCCACGCTTTCTTGATTACTCATGATGATGGATATCCCTTCAAGAAATCAAGCTTCTTTCGAAGGACCTGCTCCGATACAAATTGTTGGAAATAATACTGAGAGGGGGTTGAATAAGTATTATCAGATCAATAATTTTATTTCTCAAATAGATTCATATATGCTACTTCAGCTAAGTGAACTAGCGTGTATACGCGACTGTACTTAAAGAAACCAGTGTATATGTAGAGAACTTTTGATCATGTATTGAGCTTTAACTAGTATATCAGAGATTTATTAGACAGTGCAGTAAAAGCAGAATAAAGCATCACACATAAGAAAAACACATGAACACCAATATATAAGGTGGAAACCCAATGTGGGTAAAAACCACCTACTACTGTCGTCTTTGTCTTATTTTGATAATAATAAACTATTTACAATCTAGTACTAGTGTAGACTCATACCGGTACAGAGGATCCCACTTGAAGAAGGCTACAACCTTCTCTCGTTCTCCAACTACTACTGGAAGGGAGCTACAACCCCCTAGCTCTTGTACTAGCCAATATGTTTACTAGTACGTAGGTGCCAGCTTGCATAAAACTCCACTCTTCTACCAGGGACCATGTTTCACAAAATTTTCAGATTGGATACTCCTGGAACACACCACCACAATCTGAAGGCCATGCTTCATCTAATTTTCATACTGGACCCATAAACAACATCATAAATGCAATACAATCGTCAAATACATCTGTATCAACCAATCACTGAAACTCAAACATCACAATTGAATCAATCAACCACTTTGACAACCCATCATCACTGTAGCAAATCACAATCAATAAATCTGACCGTTTAGAATACTGTCACCAGAATATAGTCACCAGAACCCAAAGCAGAACCCAGAACTCTGCAACAGCAAACAGAAACAACTAAAACATAATTCATAAGCTATAAGATGCTTCCATGTGTCGAACCAACGTGTATACGTGCTTTTATAAAATCCAACCGGCATACACATCTGTAAATATTAATTCATAATTTTGCAGCTATTCCAGACTTTAGTTATACCCAAATCATAACATTTATAGAATAATACATGTGTCAATATTCAGATCTAGATTATACATGATAAAACCACATAATGATAATTCATTTAAAGCCTTAATATCCCAATCCATCATTAGATATTATCCCTCATCAACCACGAAGGTTCATCCTTGGTTCAGATCAAGCAAAGCACCATAAGCCAATAACTTGCATACTAGATCTCACACTTCATCAGATATTCGATACTTGCACGCTCTAGCCTAGTGATCTTCTCCTCCTTATATAGTTTTAGTCCTTTCTTAATACCATGGACCAAAACCACTTAGGACCAATACCTTGGACCAAATATCTAGGGTCAATACCTCGGACCAAATACCTTGGATCAAAATACCTTGGACCAAATACCTCGGACCAAAAACTTAGTTTTCCAACATGTACGTGCTTTTTCTCTTGTGAAAGTGTGTGTATATGATATATGCTCCTTTTGTTCTGTTAACCTGTGTGTATAGCTACTTGGACAAGGTGAACCTGCGTATAACTTTATTTCTTCATTCTTTGTAATCTGATCTGTAATTCTTTGCTGTTAACCTGCTGTACAGTGATCTTTCATCTAAATAAGTTGCCATCAAGGACAACACCTGTATCATAATGCCAACATCAACTTGCAATAGTTCCTCTTTATGCAGTTCCAATTGCATCCCTACTTCAAATAGGAATTCCTACAACAAATAGAACAGTAGGAACATCCTCTTCTACAGTACTTCCCACATCAACTACAGATGATTCAATTAAGTTGGCTGAATCCTTGGAAAACATGTCTATATAGGGAGAAGAAATAAAGAAGTTAAGACAGGATGTGAAGACTTTACAAGAGCAGAACACAAGATTTGAGAATTCCCTCGTAACAAAAGTACATAAATACCAGACATTGTCCTAGAGATTGCAGTAGATGGAAAATATACTAACATGGGTAATACCTTGGCCCAGGTCAAAGAAAACATTTGGAAACGTATCAAAGAAGATATGATATATATCTTGCCTTAAATAAAAATTATATTTGAGCAACAGGAACTGATTGAAAGATCTAATGAAGCCATTGAAGAAGTTAGAAAACAGTTAGGTGACAAACCAGTGAAGCTACTGAGCTTACCAAGTTCCTCAACTCTACAAACAAACAAGAATTAGAAGAGATGGAGATTGAATATAGAACAAAAAATATACTGGAGGTCAAGAAGGTGCTGACTAAGAGAAATTTGGTAAGACAACTTGAAGAAAAGTTTCAAATAATCAACATCAGCGTGCAAAGATTCTTCAACAATATTGAAGCCCTATACAAAAAGGGACTTCCTAACTTATTAGTAATAAATGATAATCTCAGTACGTGATCCGATTATATTTATAAAGTAATGGCCAAGGCCAAAGATAGTTCCAAAGTTACAAGTGAAAGAATCAACATGAAAAGGAAAGCATTCTTGGAAGCATTGACATATGACATGGACATTCAATATGAAATTAAGCACATATTCATTTCCAAACCAACATTTTCTAAATATACTAAAGTCGATGAGGTTTAAAGAAAGTAACTGAAGGCAACTATCCCAAGTGAGAAACATTGAGATAAATTATGTGAATCACTGGAGTAAGCAGAGGATTTGGTCGTATAGCTCAGCATCAACATCACATCAGGATTCGAAGGGCCAAATAGTTAGCAATTCCACAAATTTAGTGCGAGCACTTCAAGCAGTTCAAATTTTCCTATATATTTGTAATAAGTTAGATAGATTCATTTTAGGAATTCCTAAATACATCCTAGTCGGTTTTGACAACTTGTTTTGAAAATATCTTATAAATACTTCTCTTTTACATTCCAAAATGCTATTGTACTATTGTCATTTGATGGGTTGATCAATAATAAAAAGGACATTCTTCACAGGATTCATGTGTTATACTATTTGGTGATGTGCTTCTTTCACTGTTAATGTTTTATTACTTTGTTTCCATGCGTATGTTTTCTGAAATCTGAATTATTTTATAGAAAATTGATGAACATACTTTGTTGAAAAATACACTCTACTTCTGGCTATAGCTAATTTCTATGTTTTCTATTTAAATTCTATTGAACTTATATCTTTTCTTCCATTCCGTTTCACTTTAATATAAAGGATCAATTTATCTTAGCTACCTTGCCTTGTGAAACTCCTTTCTTAAAGTTGAAACAGATCCCCTTTGAACTGTAGACTCCAAAGCCCAATGGAAGGTTCAAGCACTTAATCAACCAATAAATTTAAAACCAAACTTCGAACACCTATCCTAATATATAATTTAACAAATCTAAATCTTACAGAGAGAGCCTTCTCTAAAGCTGGCAGGGCTAGATCCTGGCTTCCAAAGTAGGTTTGTGGTTACCTTTGCGATTTTATTCTGTAACCTTGGAAAATTACAAAGTGATAACATTCTGGTGACCATACTAGGGGCCTTAAGACAATCCTTCATTTGATTTTCCCTAGTTCATAAAAATTTATTTCAGGAACTAGCAGTCCCCTTTCTAGGGAAAATTACCTTCCTCAAAAACTCGATACCATATAAGATATTCAGTTTGAGTTACCTTTCAAACATAGCCTATTCAGGACCAAATCTGAAAGTTTTGTTGGTCAGACAGTAATTGATGAAATTGTTCTACAACCTTACAAACCTATAGAACGATTTGTTGAACTTGATTTGGATCAGCAAGTCCTCCATTACTTTGACAAATTGTAGGATCTTGTATCAACACTTGATCAAGCTATGCACCAAGCTTATATTCAACAATCTGTTGAATTTTTTGCTCTTACTATTGCAACATCATCTTACTCTCTCCAATCAGTTCATCCAACATCAATTTGCCCCACCCCTTTTGTAATTTCTACTACTCATCCAATAGTATCACTAACAATAACCCAACCTATTCCCACAAATCTTGTATCTACACCTCCTTTAAGACCACACATTGTTCAACCCAACATGGCTGCTCATTATGCCCCCCTGATTTTACCTTCCTAGTTGCAAGATATGCCCTAAGATTATCAAACCCGAATTCCCCAATTTGATAACGCTGGTGCTATCAATGCACAACAACACATAGATAAAATGAGTGACTTTTTCGATCTTCATGAAGTATATGAGAATGATGTAAAACTGAGGCTTTTTTCCTTGAGCTTAGGAGGAGAGGTAAGAAAATGGTTCAAAAACTTAGGAGCAAGTAGTATAGCTGACCTTGCTATCTTTCACCAATCTTTCCTAAATAGGTGGGAAACTAAAAAGAGTCCTCTTCAGATCCTTAATGAATATAAAAACATTAAGAGAGGACCCAGTGAAACTGTAGAAGAATACTGTGAAAGATTTAATAAGGTTTACAATGCCATACCAGCTGCCATTAAACCTCCCCCTAGCTTGGCCTTGATAAATTTCCCATAAATATTGAATGTTGATATGGGTTATCAACTCAAAGAAAGATATCCCATTACCTTAGAGGAAATGAAAGCTAATGCACTCATATTTGAGGCTAATTTATTAGCTAAGAAATCTAAATTGAAAGCTAACAAAAGGGTTACTATCAAAGAGGAACCCTCATCTTCTTCTACCACTGATTATAAAATAAACAGTTTACTTAGAACTATGGATAAAATGATGGATATAATAAGCATAACTAATAGGGCTCCTCCTAGAGAAAACCAAACCGGTCAAATCATAAATCCATGCTTTAGAAGAAACCAACTCCAGATCAAACAAAGGGAACCAAAAGGTCCAGATGAGCAGGTAAGACCTACTTTCCAAGAGAACTACACAGATGAGGAGGCAAAGATAGCTGGTTATATAGATGATACTCAAATAGATTTAATGGGATTAAATGACAATGATTCTAGTTTCCTTACTTAAGAAGAACAAGACCTTTTTCTGCTATCCCATGATTAAATAGAACTCGAAGAACCAAAAGAGTATAAAAAATGTTTTGAAAATGTAACTATGGAAGTCCATAAGAAATACAATCTGAGGAGTAGGAAAACACTTGATACTCCAACTAAAAGGTCACCTGATCCACCTACCAAGAAGAACATTGAGGTTCTTGCTAGAAATATTCCCGAGGTTCCAATCCAAAAAAGACCTGACACTACATCCAAATTAATTCAAACAAATGATCCCTCCACTAGCCAACAAAGAGACATATTCAAAAAGGATTTGGCTAATAAACAGGAGGCTGCCAATTTAAACAAAAATTAGACATCATTTAATATATAACATGAATTGGCAAAGCTCAAAATACCCATTCCCCTAACCAAACTGATGAAAAAACCAACCTACAGATCACAAGTAATGAAAGGTTTAATCATAGGAGAAAATATTGATACAGTCAATGTATTAGATGATCAACCTGAAATAATGTTTGGCCTTGAAGTCGATGGTAAACTCCAAGATGGAGATGTACCACCCTTTTACATTAGTTTAAACATTCATGATAAAATCCTACACAACGCTATGCTTAACTCAAGGGCCTCTCATAATCTCATGCCTAAAGTAATCATGGAAAAATTGGGATTAGATATTACTAGAAGGTGCAAAGACCTGTATTCATTTGATTCCAATCAGGTAAAGTGCCTTGGACTAATCAAGGATTTATGTGTCAACTTAATCCAAATATGAGCCAAAAGAGTGGTAATGGACATAGTTGTTTGTAACATACCTCCTAAATATGGCATGTTGCTTTCACGTTCATGGGGAGCTAAACTACAGGGAACCCTCCAAATGGATATGACCTAAGCTACAATTCCAGTATTCGGTCAGAATAGGAGACTATATAGGGAAAAACTCATGAAATTTATGGTCACTAATCAATAGAGACCTCATAATTATCCCTTATATTCTGTCCATTGAGACCTGGACTCATTTATTTTATATAATGATGGAAATATACAGGAACAAGTTCCCTATCAAAATGCTGCATTATGTCACATTGAGGAATGCCAAACATTAATTAGTGAATAGGATAAGTCAGATGAAACTTTATGGAATTTGAGTTTTGATGGATATGTTAGTAAAGAAGGGTCAAGAGCTGGTGTATGGGTTTCGAACTCGAAAACTAATCATTGTCTTACGTAGTAGAGTATGAAGCCTTAATCTTAGGCTTGCATCTTTTAAAGAAGTTGGGTGCTAAACGAATTTCCATTCATGGAGATTCTGAGTTGGTAATAAAATAGGAGTCTTACGTAGTAGAGTAGGAAGCCTTAATCCTAGGCTTGCATCTTTTAAAGAAGTTGGATGCTAAACGAATTTCCATTCATGGAGATTCTGAGTTGGTAATAAAATAAATTAAAGGAGAATATTTTGCTAAACATCCTAGGATGAGATCCTATAGGAATGTTGTGTTGGATTTTCTAGAATCTTTCATTGAAAATAGTTTGTCTGTGGTTTCTAGAGATCAAAACATTTTGCCTAATGGTTTGGCTACTTTGGCAAGTACTTGTAAATTATCATTTCATCCTACTCGCCAATACACGGTTGAAGTAAAGAACAGATCTAATGTACTTGATAACATTAGATACTGGCAGGTTTTTGGAAATGATGCCTAGATTGATAATTTTTTGCAGTCTAAGGATGAATTCGAAGATGCTTATATAGATACAAAATTTGATTTACAAGATACTGTACATAATAGCGTGAATAAAATAAAATTAAGAGAAAAAGATCAAGAGAAACAAGAAACATAAATTTTACAACTGAAAGACAATGTTTTGCCAAGGGGAATAGCTCCATTAGAATATTTGCTTGACTTTAATGATGTAGCTAAGAAGCCCAAAATTAAACCCACCGGACCTGGAGTTAAGGAGTATACTATTGGAGCTAAACAAGAACTTAAAATGATCAAACTGTCCAAATATTTACCCTCAGCAGAAATGCTAAAGTACATTGAATTGTTCAAAGAATTCATAGATGTCTTTACTTGGAGTTATGAGTATTTAAAATCTTATGACACCAGCATTATACAACATAAGGTTCCCTTAAAAGAAGATTAAAAATCACATTATAAAATTAGGGTCAAGAATAATTGCACCGAGAGGCGCTCTACAAATCAATACATGAGGGAGATGTCGCCATGTAACGTTACATTAAAAAATTTAAAAAAATATGTGTTGGCTAATATATGTATATGAGAGAGATGTTGTGTGTAATGTTACTTAGAAAAATAACGTTACTTTAAAAATCGATGTCGCTCATGAATAAAATACTTCAATTTTCACTTTTATTTTAAATCAAACTTTATATAGTGAGATAAGTAAAAAAAAATTTACTTTTTAGTATGAGGGATATATGAAATTCCTTCAATGAGTCGAGATCTAATGCCTATAATATCCTAGAAATGTGTAACATAACGTAATGCAATGTAACATTTTCACTTGGTGAAAATAAAATAAAAATAACCCTATAAAAATTAAATAATAAAAAATAAAAATGACCCATGATATTGACCCATCGTATCCATGTGGAATATAACTTTTTGGGGGAAATTAAACTAGCCTAGATCCATGTTAGTTTGATGTTATATTTAGTAACATAACTAGTTGTTAAAAATGATGAAGTTGAATCCATGTTGCTTGTAAAGGTAATTTTCTTTTATTGATATATTTGTGTTAGGAATTTGTTTGGATATGTTCAGAGGTGGGGGAAATATTAGGAGAAATGTAATTATTACATATTATGTAATATTTTTTCCTACCTCCATCCATGTTTTACTAGGTTATATTGGGTAAAATATAATATTATAATATTACATTTTACCTAATATTTCCCCTCAAGTGGTCCACTTCTTATTGTATTTTTTCTTTATATTTGAAGTTTGAAAGTGAACAAACTCAACTATAAAATTGGTAGGAGTGTTGATCCAGGTGGATATTGTTTGCCACCCATCTATTCCACCTAGACCTCCAGTTGGCTTCATATGTTTCCTTGTTTATTTCTACAATTACTATTTTTAGCAGTTTTTTCGGGTCCTGAACTTCCAAAGCAGTTTTGACTCCCTAAACAATGTATTTTTGAGCTCCACTATAGCCCTGTAACAATTGGTAGGGGCCTGCCACAAATCTTGTATTCCCAGGGAAGACCTTTCTAACAAGGTATCATACGCGCTAAATGGGGATAATATGACCAAGTTACGGCCCCGAGAAGTTGGTTACCCAACTGACCCCAACAAAGCCCACAAACTCTTGCCGTTACATATCCCAGGGTTAGGGTTTTGGTTGTTTAGGGTTTTCTATTGTTTTTCAATAATAAATAGGCCCTTTAGCCTCATTGTAACATAGTTTAGAGGCATGTAGCCTCCACATATTTTCTCAGAGATAAGCTACCATCGCCCGGGCGAGTTTATTTCCATTATGTTTGTAACCATATTTCAATAATATGAGATTAATGAAATGAAGTGTTATTTTTGCTGCATCTTTGTATTTATTTTTATATCTGTAATTTTTTATGTTCTTATGTAATTTCAGATCAATGGTATAAAAGTGGTCTGCTCATTCTCTGTTTTTCTTTGCATGTCCCCAATGAGGTCAGGGTATAAGGGATTAAGGCTTGATCTTGTTGAAGATTTGCAAGACTAGCCTCACAAACCCTGATGACCTCCAATGGTGGAAGAAAAGAAAGATGAGGGGGCAGGACATCCATTCAAAATATTGCTCGAGGAAGCCCTCGGGTGAATAAGGAATGTGATTATGGATAACTTTTCCCAGATCCTTCGATGGCTACCCACATGCAAAAAATCTTCATCCAACAACCACTCTTGAGGTGCCACTCCTTTTAAGGTACAAGTTAACTTTGATATTTCCATAATTGAGGGCTAGATAGATGCAGATGCTGTAGATAAGTGGTTGAATCTATCAGAAGGACATTTTGTAGTTCATGACTTTTCCAATCGGGAAAATATTACATTTTCACTTCTCAAAGTTGTGCCACACGTCAAGGACTAGTGGTACACCTACCGTTAACAAAGGACGAGAGTGAATCCTAATTTTTTCAGCCGTACCCACTTGGGATTATTTCTGAGACACCATCAAGGAACAATATTACCCTGTTGGAAGCTATGAAGATAAATATGTAAAGTAGACCATGCTACGATAGGGAAGGGACCAAGATGTTCCGAAGTTCACAAATGTTTTCCATACCCTTAGCAAAAGGTTGGGTATCAAGGATTATGAGCTTCATTTGGTACTCAAGTACCACGACAATCTACACAAGTACATCCAGGATAAGGAAGAGTCCCTGGAAATCGCCTTGCTCGGCATGGCATACTAATACACTATCAAGATCGAGAAGAAGTTTAAACAGAGCAAGCGAGACTTTGGATCTGCAAATCTAAAGCAAGGAAAAGGCGCCACCAAACCACAAGGATAAATCCAAGGAGGGGCAACCCATGAAAAATCTTTGAAACCGCAAGCAAAGAACAACACCACGAAGCCAAAGAAGGACATAGGAAAATGGCGTGAGTTCCATTAGAGCTCCACTCACAACATGAGTGTCAGGCCAAGCAGTGACTGGTGGTGGAGCAAAGGCTTTTGAATCAAACACATGTTCTGACTCTGAGTCAAAACCTGACAAGGGGAATGACAAAGGGAAGAAGATCATTAACATGGATCCTAGTGCTACCATGGCCACCACCAAGGTCCAGAAGAATGAACTTGAATATCTAGAGGAGGGGGAACACCTCTTACACTCACAGATGGGGGTGAAGGGTTCTCCATTATAATTCTTTGTCGACAACGGGAGCCAAAAGAGCCTCATTTCAATAAAGGTCATGAAGGTGTTGGGCATACCTATGACATTAAATTCGAAGTTGTACACCATTAGGTGGCTTCACCAAGGATGACATGTCCACATCAGTTAACAGTACCACCTTCCCTATAGCATCAAGTGCTTCACAGAGAGGTACTGTGTGATGTTGCTCCTCTTGAAGTTTGTGATGTACTATTAGGACAACCATACTTGTGGAATAAACATGTTGTATATGAGTCTAGACCACACTCTATGATTTATTTCTTTGGGAAATAAGTTGTATAGGATACCGAAGGTAGCCCCACCTACCACCATCTCTTTGATCACTGCAAAGAAATGCAGTAATATTATTTCCCAGACCAAGAAATTTATTTTCCTTATGATACATCCTCAGGGAAAGAAGAATGTTTTGGCCACAACTTCTAGACAGGGCTCCATTGCACAATAATAGTAGATGGGTAAGGTCGTGGAGGAGTATAGGAACATTTTTGGCTCACCTACAGGGGTACCTCTGCACTATCATGTCAAGCACTCCATCGATCTAACCTCGGGTGCACCACTACCCAATGGACCAATCTATTGACACTCTTCTCTAGAGAATGATTTGATCAAGACGAAGATTCAAGCATTGTAGTAGAAAGGGAACATCAGGTCAAGCTCATCGCCATGTGGGAGCTCGATTGTATTGGTACAGAAAAAGGATGGGACTTGGACACTCTATATTGACTATCAGGTGTTGAACAAGATCATTATATAGAATAGGTACCCAATCCCACAAATTGATGACCTTCTGGACCAGCTCAAGGGGGGAAATATTTCAGCAATATTGACTTGAAGTTTGTCTATCACCAAGTGCCTATCGAATCCTATGATGTGTGGAAGAATACCTTCAAATCCAAGGAGGGCCTTTTCGAATGGTTGGTAATGCCTTTCGGGTTGAATAATGCCCCCGCAATCTTCATGAGATTAATGGATGACATCTTGCAACCCTTCACCAATGCATTCATGGTGGTGTAGTTGGATGGCATGTTAATCTTCAGCCAGAGTTTGGAAGAGCACCTACACCATATTTGACAGGTCCTTCAAACGTCGCAACAACATAAGTTGTGTGAAAATTTGGAGAAATGCACTTTTTGCATGACCTAGGTTCAATATCTGGGGTACAAAATTGATGCGTGGGGTGTGCATGTGGACCCAGTAGAGATACAAGTCATTCGATATTGGCCAGCCCCAACCACTCTAATAGAGCTCCACATCTTTCTAGGTCTTTCCAATTTATACCATAGGTTCGTGTTTGGGTTCTCTCATATCACTTGGCCTTTAAGTCAAGTCACCAAGGGCAGAGTGAAAGAAAAGTTTTTTTGTCTGAACCCAACAGAAGGAATTTCCCGGGTTAAAGCATCGCCTCTTCTCTACACCAATGCTCACATTACCAGACCTGCAACAACCATTTGAGATCTAAATAAGCGCCTTTGACTATACTATTGGTGCAGTTCTTACCTAGCAAGGGCATCCAATGCCTTACTACAGTGAGATATTTTGAGACACTCTCTAAAAGTATCCCAATTACGATAAAGAAATGTATTCCATACAGACCACCGACCCCTGCATTTCATATAGACACAAGGGAAGTTGCAGAACGATTGCCATAAAAAATTGTCCACCTACCTGCAACAATTCCATTTGAACATTAAGTACATGAAGGGAAACACCAGTAATGCTGCAGAATCCCTCATCTGACCACCAGTCATGGCGCTAATCATTGTGCTCGAATCCTGTGGGCATGAGACTTTGAGGTAGCTGCATATTTTCCAGATTGATCCAGAATTCAGAAGCACATACTAGAAACTTTTGGAAGTGAAGCAACTTCCAAAATTTCACCCTCACAATGTACTATTATTCCACTTGGGACACATCTGTGTTCCTTCAAGCGAGTGTGCCAGGATGATTTGGTAGGTGCATTACAGTCGGGTTTTTAGTCATTTCGAAGTAGAGAAAACAATGGCGGTGTTGTAGAAGTATTTGTATTGGATAAAACTTAGTTAGGATGTTGGTAAGGACATTAGATCCTACACCGTCTATGCCATTGCCAAACCAACCATCAAAAAGCAAGGCCTATATACTCCACTACCTACTCCTAGTCGACCTTGGGTATCTATCTTCAAGGATTACATATTAGACCTTCCTTCTACTAAGCATGGCAATGAATGTGTTTTCATGGTCATAAACAAATTCTCTAAGATGGCCATCATGGCGACCTACAAGAAGAATATCATAGCAGAGGCCACTGCTAATATCTTCTTTGAGAAAGTGTGGGTACACATTGGGATCCCACATTCCATTGACTCAAATTGAGACAACAGATTCCTGATTTTATTTTGGTCAAGTCTCTGGTCGATGTTGGATACAAAACTTAATAAGTCCATGAGTTTCCATCCCCAAATTGATGGCTAAACATAGGTTGTCAACAGGATGATCATACACATTCTATGCATGTACAAATTTAAGCATCCACGTACATGGGATGAAATTCTCCCCTATGTCCAACATAGCTACAATAGATCTCTCCATAATTCAATGGGCCACAACCCCTTTCAGATAGGGCTGGGATTTCAGCCATTATGTCCCATTGATGTGGCCATACCATATGCAGCCCTTAGGGAAGATTCGACTAACATCTAGTTCAAAGCTAACAGGGCTAAAAACTTCATTGAGAAAATTAAACACATCTGCCAACAGGTCCATGACATATTGGATAAAGCCAATGCTAAGTACAAGAAGCACCATGAGCAACATCGAGTGCCACACAAGTTCTAGGTGGGCAACAAAGTTTGGCTACATTTGTAGAAGGAGCACCTCGGTGGACCGCAACGTAAGCTTCACCCACTCCGATATGGGCCATACACCATAACCAAGGTTTTCAGTGACAAAGCCTTCAAGCTCAACATCCCACTACTCCTTGGTTTGCACCTAGTGTTCAACGTCGACCACATTCGACCATACTTTCCACCATTGTTGGACACATTCGACATTGCAGAACAAATCACACCAAAAAATCTCAACCCAAAATTCATGGAAAAATCCACAACTGATGAGCTCATGGACACACAGATCAATAACACTCGCCAATAGAGGATACATTTATATCGAGTTGTTAAAGCAAGCCAACTCCTTCACTAGGGCAAGTGGTTCACCAGGAACTAGGTTCAACAAAATTTTCCTCACCTCATGGAGGCTCTGCACGCAATGGGGACCATTGATTCCTAAGGGGGGAGGAAAAATCTAGATGGATATTGGTGGCCATGCACCTATTACACTTATACCTTTAGTTGGTTTCATCTGTTTCCTTGTTTATTTCATCATTTACTATTTTTAGCAGTTTTTTGGGTCCTAAACTTCCAGAGCAGTTTTGACCCCCTAAATGATGTTTTTTTGATGTCTGCTGCAAGCCCATAGCCATAAGTAAGGGCCTACCTCAAATCTTGTAGTCTACGAGGAGACATTTCCAAAAAGGTATCATATGCACCAAACAAAGATAATATAAAAAAGTTACGACCCCAGGAAGTTGGCTGCCCAACTAACCCCAAAAGGGCCCACAAACCCTTGGTATTACATCTCCTGGGGTTAGGGTTTTGGTTGTTTAGGGTTTTCTCTTATTTTTATTGAATAAATAGGCCCTTGAGCCTCATTTTATCATAGTTTAGAGGCATGTAGACGCCAATTCTCTTCTCAAAGATAAGCTACCATCGCCCAAGCTAGTTTATTTCCATTATGTTTATAAGCATATTTAAGTATTCTGAGATTAATGAAATGAAGTGTTATTTTTGCTGCATCTATGTATTTATGTTTATATCTATAATTTTTTATGTTCCTGTGTGTTGAAGCCCTGAAAATCCGGTCTACAACAAGGGGGATACCCACCCGGTCCGGACCTTGGTTGGCAGCTCCTTATCCGTTTGGTATAGCGGGTCCGACTGGG
>APFE031273080.1:977-40174 GCA_000404065.3 Pinus taeda | reverse complement strand
TGTTCCGAGGACAAGTTTTTGACAAATTTCTGGACCCTTCTCTAAATTCCTGAGAAGGGTTTAAATACTGCTAACTAATTAACTTAATTACATAAATTTAGGATACGATTTTAAATGACCGCCCTTCTGATAAAGCAAAACTATTTCTAAAAATTGAATCTAATTCCAAACCATTTCTGTATTTGCTCCTTAGTGCTGCAAGCATGCAACATTCACTTGGGAAGAGTCGGTTGGTCGCCTTCCGCTTTCGTTTGAGCTATGAAAATAGAAATAACAAGCGCTGGCACCACTTTCTGGTAAACTAAAAGATATTTTCGAGAATCTTCCTCTGGCTGGGTGTATTCACTGCGTGTATACTTGGTAATAACTCAAATTTCTCTCAAACTGATTCTGCTTTTGCTATTTTAGTTTCCGGCCTTGCGAATGACTGAACAAGTTAGGGACTTTACTCTCTGAACAATTTTCTGCATCGAAAACTGCCTCCGTTCTTTGTTCCGGGCTTTTCTGGTGTGTTTTCCTTCTTTAGCGCCTCTTTTTCTTTTTTCTTTTTTTTTTTTTTGCTTTACCGGGCATAAGCTTTAGGGTCTTTTGTAAACATGTTGCTTTTGTGCGCCTTTGGCTCTGAGCTTTAGATGGCCTATTGACATCAGCATCTGTTGAGTGATACTCTGGAATCTGTGGTCCTGTCGCATGCGGCATCCGTTTCTGAAGGGATCTCTTCTCTGTTCTCTGAGCATTGACGCTTTTCCCTTTTCCTTAGATGTTTCCTGGACATTGCTTTATGTTATTTCCTGTCTTACAGTTTACGCAAAGGAAAAGAGTAATGATAATAAAGATTGACATGAAAACTTTAAGCTCTTATGATTGCATAATCATGACACCCATAGTGAACTGACTCTTCGAAAAACACAAAACTTTCCTTCCTGAATACTTTGGCGTACAATCATTAATTTCTTTTAAGGTGTGCGCCCAATTTTGGTTTACGGACAGCTTTCCTTGAATACTGCGCCGAGGGAAATTTGCGATGGGTGATTTCTGCGACTCGCATCGCAGCATCGTAGATCGCGTCGTTAAGATGTGTCATCACAGTATTCATGATCGCGAATTTTCACAAATCGCATTTATCGCAGATCGCAGCATCGCAGATCACGTTTAGTCATTCAATCATTGTGTGTGGCTTAAGCGATGTTGCGATATGTGACGTCACATATCGGCCGTCGGAGATTTCTTAAGTTTTTTCATTTAAGAGCGCTTCATAATGAATGCGATGCGATGAATTTCGCGTCGCTTCTTCACAGTTTATTATGCTCATAAGAAAACGTTTCATTCTTTTGTCGCGGTGCGATAAAGTTTTAAGAAGAGAATACAAATATTTTCATAAAATGTTTGTTTGGATTTTTTTAAGGGTCCCCATTTGCTTGGTGTTATTGCTAATATCAAACAAAGAGGGGGGTTGTTGGTGGCCACAACAATGTGTAAGTTTGGATCAATGGTATCAGAGTCGTTTGCTCATTCTCTATTTTTCTTTGCATGTCCACAATAAGGTCAGGGTATAAGGGGTTAGGGCTCGATCTGGTTGATCCTTTGCAAGACCAGCCTTGTAAACCCCGATGACCTCCTATGACAGAAGAAAAGAAAGATGAGGGTGCAGGAGATCCTTTGAAAAAATTTCTTGAGGAAGCCCTCGAGCGACAGAGGAATTCGATGATTGATACCTTTTCCAAGACCCTTTGATTACCACCCACAAGTGACACATCTTCATCCAACAACCACTTTGGAGGTGCCAATCCTTTTAACATACAAGTTAACTTTGATATTCCCATATTTGAGGGCCAGATATATGCAGATGTTGTAGATAAATGGTTGAATCTGTTTGAAGGACATTTTTCAGTTCATGACTTTTCCAATTGGGAAAATATTACTTTTTCACTTCTCAAAGCCACCCACAAGTCATGTAATGGTGGGAAACCTACTATGAACAAAGGGATGAGAGTGAATCCTCGCTTTTTTTAGCTGCACCCACTTGCGATTCTTTTTGAGACACCATTAAGGAGCAATATTACCCTGTTGGGACCTATGAAGATAAATACATAAAGTGAACCAGACTATGGAAGGGAAGGGACCAAGATGTGCCAGAGTTCATAAATTTTTCCCATAACCTCCACATAAAGTTGGGTATCATGGGTTCTAAGCGGAATTTGGTACTCAAGTATCACAGTTGTCTACACAAGTACCTCTAAGACGAGATGGAGTTCCTATAAATCTCCTCACTCGACACAACATACTGATATGTTGTCAAGATTGAGCAAAAGTTTAAACAGAGGAAGTGAAACTTTGGATCTACGAATGTGAAGCAAGGAAAAGGTGCCCCCAAACTATAGAGCGAAGGCCAAAGGAAAGGTGGGGTGACCCAGGACAACTCTCCAAAGCCATAAGTAAATAAAAACATCGTGAATCCAAAGAAGAACATAGGAAAATGGTGTGAGTTCCATAAGAGCTCCACTCACAACGCAAGTGAGTGTTAGGCCAAGCAGTCACTGGTGGTAGTGCTGAAGCCCTCCAAATTAGATGTAGGTTTCGACTCAAAGTTAGAACCTGACAAAGGGAATGAAAAAGGGAAGAAAATAACTGACACAGAGCCCAGGGCCACCATGGTGACCACCAAGATCCAGAATAATGAACTTGAAGATCCAAAGGATGGGGAACACCTCTTCCACTCATAGATGTGGGTGAAGGGTTCTCCGTTGCAGTTCGTTGAGGACAGCGAGAGCCAAATGAATCTCATTTCAGTATAGGTCATGAAGTATTTGGGCTTACTGATGACAACATATCTACAGATGTACACCATTAGGTGGCTTCACTAAGGATGATATCTCTGCATCAGCCAGCAGTGCCACCTTCCCTACAACATCAAACCCTTCACAGATGGGGTAATATGTGATGTTTCTCCTCTTGAAGTTTGTGATGTATTATTAGGAAAACTGTACTTTTGGAAGCGACATGTTGTATATGAGTCTAGACCTAGCTCTGTGATTATTACTTTGGGAAATAAGTTGTACAAGATACTAGAGGTAGCCACACCTACCGTCATCTCTTTGATCACAGCAAAGAAATGCAGTAAGATTATTTCCCAGACTAGGAAATTTGTTTTCCTTATGATATTCCCTCAGGATAAGAAGAAGGTTATGGCCATGGCTTCTAGATAGGGCTCCACTACACAACAACAACATATGGACAAGATCATGGAGGAGTACATGGACATTTTTTGCTTCACCTATAGGGGTACCTCTGCACTGTCAGGTAAAGCACTCCATCAATTCCACCCTGAGCATGCCACTGCCCAATGGAACGATCTATCGACACTATGTTCTAGAGAACGATGAGATCAAGATGTAGATTCAGGAGCTATTGTAGAAATGGCACATCAAACCAAGCTCATCACCCTGTGGGAGCCCGATTGTATTGGTATAGAAGAAGGATGGGACCTGGAGACCCTGTATTGAATATCAGGCGCTGAACAAGATCACTGTTTGAAATACGTACCCAAACCCATGGATTGATGACCTTCTACACCAGATCAAGTGGGCCAAATATTTTAGCAAGATTGACTTGAATTCTGTTTATCACTAGGTGCCTATCGAACCCTATGATGTGTGGAAGATTGCCTTCAAATCCAAGGAGGGCCTTTTCAAATGGTTGGTAATGCCTTTCGGGTTGACGAATGTCCTCGCAACCTTCATGAGATTGATGGACGACATCTTGTGACCCTTCACTAATCCATTAGTAGTGGTGTATTTAGATGACATCTTGATCTTCAGCCAAAGTTGGGAAGAGCACCTCCACAATATTGGGGAGGCCCTTCGAACCTTGCAACAACACAAGATGTGTGCCAATTTGTAGAAATTCACTTTTGCTGTAACCCAAATTCAATATTTGGGGTACAACATTGGTGAGAAGGGTGTGCATGTGGACCTAGCCAAGATACAATTCATTCAGAATTGGATAGCCCCAACAATTCTAACAAAGCTCCACAACTTTCTGGGTCTTGCAAATTTATACAATAGGTTCGTGTTAGGGTTCTCTCATATCACTTGGCCTTTAAGTCAAGTCACCAAGGGTGGAGCGAAAGACAATTTTTTTGGTGAGAAACCCAAAAAATGTGTTTTCCAAGTTGAAGCATTGCCTCTAATCTGCACCAATGCTCACATTACTAGACTTGCAAAAACAATTTGAGATCGAGACAGACTCCTTTGACTATGGTATTAGTGTAGTTCTTATTCAGCAGGCGCATCCAATGGCTTACCACAATGAGACACTTTTAGACACAGTATGAAAATTTTTCACTTAGGATAAATAAATCTATTCCATTGTGCAAGCTTTTCATCAATGGAAGCATTACATTCTAGGGAAGGAAACGGTCATCCACATAAACAATAGATACGTGTAGTTCATATAGACACAAGGGAAGTTGCAGAATGATTGCCATCAGAAATGGTCCACCTACCTGCAACAGTTCCATTTGAACATTAAGTACAGGAATGGAAGCACCAATAATGTTGTAGAATTCCTCAGTCGACCACCATTCATGGCGCTGATCACTGTGCTCGACTATTATGGGCACGAGACTTCAGGGTGGCCGCATCTTTACTAGAGCGGTCCAGAATTCAGTAGCACATACCAGACACTCCTGGAAGGGAAGCAAGTTCTAAAATTTCACCCTCATGATGCATTGTTATGCCACTTGGGACACATTTTTGTTCCTTCAAGCGAGTGTGCCAAGGTGATTTTGGAGAATGCACTACAGCCAGGTTGTTGGACATTTCAGAGTAGAGAAAATAGTGGTGGTATCGCAGAAGTGTTTTTATTGGCCAAAACTTTGTCAAGATGTTGGGAAGTACATTATATCTTGCATTGCCTATACCATTGTCAAACCAAACATCAACAAGAAAGGCCTATATACTTCTCTACCTACTCCTAGTCGACCTTTGGAATCTATCTCCAAGGATTATAGGTTTGGCCTTCCTTCTAATAAGCATGACAATGACTTAGTTTTCATGGTTGTGGCTAGATTATCTAAGATAACCATCATAGAGGCCTCTAAGAAGAATATCACAACAGAGGCCACTGCTAAGCTCTTATTTGAGTGATTTGGGTACACTTTGGGATCCCAGAGTCCATTGTCTCAGATTAGGACAATATATTCTTGAGTGCATTTTGGTCAAATCTCTATTCAATGTTGGATACAAAACTTACTAAGTCCACAACTTTCCATCCCCAAACTGATGGCCAAACAAAGGTTGTCAACAGGATGATCCTACACATTATGTGCATGTACAACTCAAAGCATCCATGCACATGGGATGAAAGTCTCCCATATGTCCAACATAACTACGACATAGCTCTCCACAGCTCAATGTGCCATAGCCCTTTTCAGTTAAGGCTAGGATTTAAGCCATTTGTCCCATTGATGTGGCCATACCATTTGTAGCCACTCAGGAAGATTCAACTCTCATCCAATGTGAAGTCGACAGGGATAAAAACTTCATTGAGCGCATTTAAAACATCCACTAGCAGGTCCATGATATATTGCATAGAGCCAATGCTAAGTACAAATAGCACCGTGATCAACATCAAGTGTCGTATAAGTTCTAGGTGGACGACAAAGTTTGACTACATTTGCAGAAGGAGCGCTTTGCTAGACCACACTGCAAGCTTCACTCACTCTGATATGGGCCATACACCATCAAAAAGGTTGTTGGTGACAATGCATTTGATCTCAACATCCCATCGTTCCTTGGTCTGCATCCATTGTTCAATGTCAACCACCTCTGGCCATATTTTCCACCATTGTTGGACATATACAACATTGTAGAAAAACTCACACCAACATAGCTCAACCCAGACTACTTGGAATAGGAAAAAACTGATCATCTCGTGGACACGTAGATAAATAACACTCACCAATAGAGGATACAACTATATCAAATTGTCAAAGTAGGCTAACTCCTTCACCAGGGAAAGTGGTTCACTAGGGACAAGGTTCAACAGAAATTTCCTTACCTCATAGAGGCTTTGCACACAATGGGGGCCATTTCTTCCTAAGGGGGAAGGATTGATCTAGGTGGATATTGGTGGCCACCCACTTATTCCACCTAGACCTCCAGTCGGTTTCATCTGTTTCCTTGTTTATTTCAGCATTTACTATTTTTAGCAGTTTTTCAGGTCCTGAAATTCGGAGTAGTTTTGACCCCGTAAACGCCATTTTTTTGAGGTCCATTATAGGATTATAGCCATAGACAAGGGCCTAATGTAAATCCTATATTCCTCGGGGAGACCTTTCCAACAAGGTATAAAACGCGCCAAACATAGTTAATATGACCAAGTTATGACCACAGTAAGTTGGTTGATCAACTAACCCCAACAAGATAGGGTTTTGGTTGTTTATGGTTTTATCTTATTGTTCAATAACAAATAGGCCCTTCAGCCTCATTGTAAAATAGTCTTGAGGTATGTATATGCCACATCTCTTCTCAGAGATAAGCTACCATTTCCCAAACTAGTTTATTTACATTCCATTTGTAAGCATATTTCAGTATTCTGAGATTAACAAAATGAAGTGTTATTTGGGATCCATCTTTGTATTTATGTTTATATCTATAATTTGTTGCATTCATGTTTAAGTTCAGACCGGTGGTATCAGAGTAGTTTTCTCTTTCTCTGTTTTTCTTTGCATGTCCCTAATGAGGTCAGGGTATAAGGAAATAGGTCTTGATCTAGTTAAACCTTTGCAAGACGAGCCTCATAAACCTCGACAACCTCCTATGGTGAAATAAAAGAAATAAGAAGGGGCATGAGATCCTTTCAAAATATTGCTTGAGGAATCCATCAAGTGATAGAGGAATGAGATGATGGATAACGTTTCCCAAAACCTTTGAAGGCTACCCACAGGCGATGCATCTTCATCCAATAACCACTTTGGAGGCACCACTCCTTTTAAGGTACAAGTTAAATTTTATATTCCCATATTTGAGGGCCAGATAGACATAGACATTGTAGATAAATGGTTGAATTTGTTGGAAGGATATTTTTCAGTTCATGACTTTTCCAATTAGGAAAAGATTACTTTTGCACTTCTCAAAGTCACCCCACATGTCAAGTACTGGTGAGAAACCTACAATGAACAAAAGGATGAGAGTGAATCCTCACTGTGCACCCACTTGGAATTCTTTCTAAGACACCATAAAGGAATAATATTACCCAGTCAGGAGCTATGCAGATAAATACATAAAGTGGACCAAGATGTGTCAAAGTTCACAAATGTTTTCCATACCCTCTACACAAAGTTGGGTATCAAGAATTCTGAGTGGAATTTGGTATTCAAGTACTCCGATTGTCTACACAAGTACATCCAAGACAAGATGGAGTTCCTAGAAATCTCCTTGATTGACATGACATACCAATACGCTATCAAGATTGAGCAGAAGTTTAAACAAAGGAAGTGAAACTTTGGATCTACAAATCCGAAGTAAGAAAAAGGTGCCCTAAACCACAAATAAAAGGCCAAAGCCAAGGCAGGGTGACCCAGGACAACCTCTGAAGCCGCAAGCAAAGAACAACACCATGAAGCCAAAGAGGGACATAGGAAAATGGTGTGAGTTCCATAACATCTCCACTTACAACACAAGTGAGTCACGCGTCAAATAGTCACTCGTGGAAGAGTTGAAGGCCTCCGAATCAGACACAGGTTCGACTCTCAGTGAAAACTAGAAAAGGGGAATGAAAAAGGGAAGAATATCATTGACGTAGAGCCCAATGCCACTCTGGACACCACCAAGATCCAGAAGAACGAATATGAAGATCCAAAGGAGTGGGAATGCCTCTTCCACTCAGAGATGTGGGTTAAGGGTTCTCCACTACAATTCATTGTCGACAGTGGGATCCAAAAGAACGTCATTTAAACAGAGTTCATGAAGTGGTTGGGCCTACTGACAACACCACATCTGCATTCATACACCATTGGGCATCTTCACCAAGGATGACATATTCACGTCAGCCAACAATGCCACCTTCCCTATAACATCAAGTTCTTCATGGATGGGGTATTGTGTGATGTTTCTCCTCTTGTAGTTTGTGATGTATTATTAGGACAACCATTCTTGTGGAAGCGACATGCTATATATGATTCTAGAGCTCGCTCTGTGATTATTACTTTGGGAAATAAGTTCTACAAGATATTGGAGGTAGCCTTGCCTACCGCCACCTCTCTGATCATTGCAAAGCAATGTAGTAATATTATTTCCCATACCAGGAATTTTTTTTTTCCTTATGATACTCCCTTAGGGAAAGAAGAAGGCTATGGTCACGACTTCTAGACAGGGCTCCAATGCATAACAAAAATAGATGGACAAGGTCGTGGAGGAGTACAGGGATCTTTTCGCCTCACATACAGGGGTACCTCTGCATTGTTAGGTCAAGCACTCCATCAATCTGACCCCGAGCGTGCTGCTACCCAATGGACCTATCTATCGACATTATGTTTTAGAGAACGATGAGATCAAGAGGTAGATTCAGGAGTCGTTACAGAAAGGGAAAATTAGGCCAATCTCATCACCCTATGGGAGCCCGATTGTATTGGTACAAAAGAAGGATGGGACCTGGAGACTTTGTATTGACTATTGGGCACTGAACAAGATCATTATCTGAAATAGGTACCCAAGTCCATGTGTTGATGACCTTCCAAACCAGATCAATGGGAGAAAATACTTCAACAAGATTGATTGAAGTCCATCTATCACCAGGTGCCTATCAAACACTCCGATGTGTGGAAGACTGCCTTTAAATCCAAGGAGGGCCTTTTCGAATGGTTGGTAATGACTTTCGAGTTGACGAATTCCCCTGTAACCTTCATGAGATTGATGGGTGGCATATTTCGATCCTTCACAAATGCATTCATGGTGGTGTATTTAGATGACACTTGATGTTAGGCTAATTTGGAAAGAGCACCTCCAGCATATTTGACAGGTCCTTCAAACCCTGCAACCATACAAGTTATGTGCCAATTTGGAGAAATGCACTTTTTGCATGACCCAGGTTCAATATATGGGGTACAACATTGATGAGAAGGGTTTGCATGTGGATCCAACCAACATATAGTTCATTCAGGACTAGCTAGACCCAACCACTCTAACAGAGCTCCACAACTTTCTGTTGCTTGCCAATTTCTACCGTTGGTTCGTGTTGGGGATCTCTCATATCACTTGGATTTTAAGTCAAGTCACCAAGGGTGGAGCGAAAGTTTTTTTTTTTGGTCTGAAACCCAACAGAAGGCATTTGCCTTATTGAAGCATCATCTCTTCTCTACAACTGTGCTCACATTACCAGACCTCCAGCAACCATTTGAGAATGAGACCGATGCCTCTGACATTAGGGGAATTTTGAGGCCTAAATTGGGCCTCCTAAGAAAAATGTAAAACCAAAATAAACTTTATAAGAACCAATAGGATTCCAGATGATGATGCCAACCATGGGGGATGATTCACCATTTTTGGAGTAAAAAATAAAAAGATTAAAAAATAATAAAATACTAAAACTACTTTGTCAACTCGTATTTTCAACTTATCTCCCTAAGGTTTTACTCAAATCTTGAGTAGGAGTACTCAATGGATGCAAAATTTAATTCCTTGTCCAAGGAGTACCCAATTTGCATACTTTTGATGGATCCTGCTATATGAAAAATGAGAAATAGATGAAACAACGTGATTGCAATCATGTTTTTCATGTATTTCTCATTTTTCGTGTAGTAGGGTCCATCGAAAGTATGCAACATGGGTAATCCCTGGATGAGGAATAAAAGTTTACATCCAACGAGTGTTTCCGCTTGAATTTGAGTAAACCCATAGGGAGATAAGTTGAAAATACGAGTAGAAAAAATAGTTTTTTCTTTTTTCCTCTAAAATTTGATGATGTAATATAATCTTATTTTATTATTTCCAATATTATTTTATAATTTCCTTAGGAGGACCATTTTAGGCCTCAAAATTCCCCTAATGCTATGTTATTGGTGTAGTTATTACTTAGGAGGGGCATCTAGTGGCTTACCGCAGTGAGACACTTTCAGAGACAGTCCAAAAATATCCCACTTAGGATAAAGAAATGCATTCTATTGTGTAGACCCATCGTTAATGGAAGCATTACATTCTGCGGAAGGAAAAGGTCATCCACACAGACCATCGAAACCTGTAGTTCATACAGACACAAGGGAAGTTGCAGAATGATTTCCATCAGAAATGGTCCACCCACTTACAACAATTCCACTTGAACATTAAGTATAAGAAGGGCAAAACCAATAATGTTGTAACTGCCTCAGCCAACCACTAGTCGTGATGTTGATCACTATGCTCGACTCCTGTGAGCACAAGACTTCGGGATAGTCACATGATGCACGTGGATATTGGTGGCCACCTCCATATTCCACCTGGAACACCAACATTGTTTCTTTCAGTTTTTCATTTTCTTTATTTGTAGCAAAATTTACTATTTTTGGTAGTTTTCACGTCCTGAACTTCGGAGCCGTTTTGAGGCCCTAAACGACGCTTTTAGGAAAATAGGGGAGGACATGGGACTTATACCCTTTTGGCCACTTGAAATTTTTATTCCTCGAATAGATCTTTCTCACGAGGTATTGTATGCGTCAAACAAAGATCGTATCCCAAAGTTACGACCTTGGGAAGTTGACGTACCAATTTACCCAAATAGGGCCCATAGTTTGGCGCTTCATCTCCTAAGATTATATTTTTGGATTTTTAGGGTTTTCCATTATTTGTCAATAATAAATTGGCCTTTGAGCCTCATTGCAACACAATTCATAGGCATGTAGCCACCACAACTCTTCTCAGAGATAAGCTACCATCGCCCGAGCTAGTCTTATTTCTATTATGTTTGTAAGCATACTTCAGTATTTGATATTAATGAAATGAAGTGTTCTTTCTACTGCATCTCTATATTTATGGTGATATTTGTAATTTATTGCATTTTTATTTAAATTCAGATCACCGCATCTTTACTAAAGCAATCCAAAATTCGACAGCACACGCCAGACACTCTTGGAAGGGAACCAAGTTCCAAAATTTCACCCTCAGGATGCACTATTATGCCACCTGGGACAAATTTGTGTTCCTTCAAGTGAGCATGCCAAGATGATTTGGGAGGCGCACTACAGTCGATTTGCTGGAAATTTCAGAGTAGAGAAAACAGTGGCAGTAATGTAGAAGTATTTTTATTGGCCGAAAATTCTTTGGGATGTTGGGAAGTACATTAGATACTGCACTGCCCACGTCATTGCCAAACCAATCATCAAGAAGAAAGGCCTATATACTCATCTACCTACTCCTAGTCAACCTTAGGAATATATCTCCATGGATTACATGTCGAGCCTTTCTTCTACTAAGCACGACAACGACTACGTTTTCGTGATCGTCGACATATTCTCTAAGATGACCATCATGGCGCCCTGCAAGAAGAATATCACAGTCCATTGTCTCATATCGGGACATTCGATTCCTGGGTGCATTTTGGTCAAGCCTCTGGTTGATGCTGGATACAAAACTTACTAATTCCACGACTTTCCATCCCCAAATTAATGGCCAAACATAGGTTGTCAACAGGATGATCCTACACATCTACACATGTACAACTCGAAGCATCCATGCACATGGGATGAAAGTCTCTCCTATGTGTATCACAGCTACAACATAGCTCTCCACAGTTCAATGGCCCACAACCCCTTTTAGGTATGGCTAGGATTTCAGCCATTCTGTCCCATTAATGTGGCCATACCATTTACAGCCACTCAGGCAAGTTCGGCTCACGCCTAGTTTGAAGCCGATAAGGATAACAACTTCATTGAGTGCATTTAACACATCTACCAGCAGGTCCATAATATATTGGACAAATCGAATGCTAAGTACAAGTAGCACCATGATCAACATCAAGTTTTGCACAAGTTCTAGTTGGGTGACAAAGTTTGGCTATATTTGCAGAAGGAGCACCTCACTAGACCCCACCGCAAGCTTCACCCACTCCGTTATGGGCCATACACCATCACCAAGGCTGTTGGTGACAATGCCTTCAAGCTTAGAATCCCAACATTCCTTGGTTTTCACCCAGTGTTCAATATCGACCACCTTCAGCCATAATTTCCAGCATTGTTGTAAACATCTGACATTGCAGAACAACTCACACTAATAGAGCTTAACCTAGACTGCATGGAATAGGCCACAACTGGTCAGATCATGGACATGTATATAAAAAACACTCGCCAATAGAGGATACAACTATATCAAATTTCCAAGGCAGGCCAACTCCTTCACTAGGGCAAGTGGTTCACCAAGGACCAGGTTCAATAGACATTTCCTCACCTTATGGAGGCGCTTCACACAATCGAGACCATTGTTTCCTAAGGGGGGATAATTGATCGAGATGGATATTGGTGTCCACCTGCCTATTCCACCTAGACCTCCAGTTAGTTTCATCTGTTTCCTTGTTTATTTCAACATTTACTATTTTTAGCAATTTTTTGGGTCTTGATCCTCCAGAGCAGTTTCGACTCTCCTAAACGACATTTTTTTAGGTCCACTACAAGCTCATAGCCATAAGCAAGGGCCTATCATAAATCTAGTAGTCCTCGAGGAGGAATTTCCAACAAGGTATTGTACATGCCAAACAGAGATAATATGACCAAGTTATGACCCCAAGAAGTTGGCTGCCCAACTAACCTCAATGGGGCCCACAAACTCTTGGAGTTGCATCTCCTGGGGTTAGGGTTTTGGTTGTTTAGGGTTTTCTCTTGTTGTTCAATAATAAGCAGGCCCTTTAACATCATTGTAACATAGTTTAGAGGCATGTAACTGTCACATCTCTTCTCATAGATAAGCTACCATTGCCCAAATTAGTTTCTTTCCATTAAATTTGTAAGTATATTTCAGTATTCCGAGATTAATGAAATGAAGTGTTATTTCTACCGCATCTTTGTATTTATGTTTATATCTTTAATTTGCTGCATTCCTATTTAAGTTTGGATCAATGGTATCAAAGCAGTTTTCTTGCCCTCTATTTTTCTTTGCATGTCCCCAATGAGGTCAGGGTATAAGGAGTTAGGGCTTGATTTAGTTGAATCTTTGCAAGACCAGTCTCACAAACCTTGATGACCTCCTATTGCATAAGAAAAGAAAGATGAAGGGGAAGGAGATACTTTCTAGATATTTCTTCAGGAAGCACATGAATTACAAAGGAACTCGATGATGGATAATTTTTCCTAGATCCTTTGATGACTACCCACAGGAAACTCATCTTCATCCAGCAGCCACTTTGGAGGCCCCACTCCTTTTAAGGTACAAGTTAACTTTGATATTCCCATATTTGGGGAGAAAATAGATGCAGACGCCATAGATAAATGGTTGAGTCTATTAGAAGGATAGTTTTTAGTTTATGACTTTTCCAATAGGGAAAATATTACTTTTTCACTTCACAAAGCTACCCGAACCTACTGTGAACAAAAGGATGAGAGTGAATCCTCACTATTTTTAGCCGCACCCACTTGGGATTCTTTTTGAGACACCATCAATGAACAATAGTACCCTATCAGGAGCTATGGAGATAAATACATAAAGTGGACCACGCTACGGCAAGGAAGGGACCAATATGTGATGGAGTTCACAAATGTTTTCCATACCCTCCACACAAAGTTGGCATCAAGGATTATGAGTGAGATTTGGTACTCAAGTACCACGACTATCTACACAAGTACATCCAGGATGAGATTGAGTTCATGGACATCTCCTTGCTCGGTATGTCATACCGACATGCTGTTAATATGGAGCAGAAGTTTAAACAGAAGAAGCGAGACTTTGGATCTGCGAATCTGAAGCAAGGACAACATGCCCCCAGACCACTAAAAAATGGAAAAACCCAAGGCTCGACGACCCAAGACAACTTGTTGAACCCGCAAACAAAGAAAAAATTCAGGAAGCCAAAGTAGGACACAAAAAAATGGTATGAGTTCCAACAAGAGCTCCACTCATAACATAATCAAGTGTCGAATCAAGTAGTCATTGGTGGCGGAGTTGAAGGTTTTTGAATCAAACGAAGGTTCTGACTCTAATTCAGAACCCAACAAGGGGAATGTCAAAGGGAATCATTTCATTGACGCGAATCCTAGTGCCGTCATGGCCACCACCAATATCCAGAAGAATGAACCTGAAGATCCAGAGGAGGCTAAATGTCTCTTCCACTCACAAATGTGGGCTAGGGAAAATTTCAGGGGCTAATATTCACAAGTGGGCTAATTTTCCATGATTTTTCCAAAAAAAAGATCTGCCAATTTTTTTTTTCTAAAGGTGTTTCACCAAATTTTTATAGTATAAAATTATTTTACCTTAAAGATCGCCAAAATTTTATAGAGACTATAGAAGAAATCATTATAAACCTAAATATTTTTACAAATATACCACCAAATATTTTATAGTTTGCACATTAGGGACTAGTAAGATTCACCAAGTTTTCTAAACTTTGAGATAAGTTTCCATCCTTAAAAGTTTCCTCGAAGTGGGTGGAGGGTTCTCCGCTGGAGTTCATTATCAACAACGGGAGCCAAAGTACCTCATTTGAGCAGAGGTCATGAAGTGGTTGGGCTTGCCGATGACAACACATCTGCAGCCATGCACCATTGGGTGGCTTCAGCAAGGACGTGATCTATATGTCAGCTAGTAGTGCCACCTTCCCTATAGCATCAAGCCCTTCAGGGATGAGGAACTGTGTGATTTTCCCCCCTTGAAGTTTGTGATGTATTATTAGGACAACCATAATTGTGGAAGCGACATGTTTTATATGAGTCTAAACCTCTCTCTATGATTATTACCTTTGGAAATAAGTTGTACAGGATACCAGAGATAGCCCTGCCTACCGCTGTCTCTTTGATCACTGTAAAGAAATGCAGTAAGATTATTTCCCAAACCTGGAAATTTTTTTCCTTATGATATTCGTTAGGGCAAGAAGAAGGTTGTGGCCATGACTTCCAGATAGGGCTCCACCACATAGTAGCAAAAAATGGACAAGGTCATGGAGGAGTACAAGGACATTTTCACCTCACCTACAGGGGTACCTTTGCACTGTCAGGTCAAACACTCCATCGATTTGACCCCAGGCACCACTACCCAATGGAATGATCTATCAGTGCTCTGTTTTGGAGAAAAATGAGATCAAGACGCAGATTCAGGCGCTGTTGCAGAAAGGGCACATCAAGAAAAACTCATCACCCTGTGGGAGATCGATTTTATTGTTACAGAAGAAGGATGGGACCTGGAGACTTTGTATTGACTGTCTCGCACTAAACAAGATCACTGTACAAAATAGGTACCCAATCGCATGGATTGATGACCTTCTAGACCATCTTAAGTGGAACAAATATTTCAGCAAGATTGAATTAACATCCGACTATCACCAGGTGCCTATCGAACCCTCTCATGTGTAGAAGGCTACCTTCAAATCCAAGGAGGTCCTCTTCAAATGGTTGGTAATGCCTTTCAGGTTGATGAATGCCCCCTGCAACCTTCATGAGATTGATGGACAACATCTTGTGACCCTTGACCAATGCATTCATGTTGGTGTATTTAGATGCCATCTTGATCTTCAGCTAGAGTTGGGAAGAGCACCTCCACCATATTCAACAGGTCCATTGAACCGTACGAAACACAAGTTGTGTGCCAATTTTGAGAAATCCACTTTTGGCATGACCTAGGTTCAATATCTAGGGTACAACATTAATGAGAAGGGTGTGCATGTGAACCTAGCCAAGATACAATTAATTTGGGATTAGCCAGGCCCAACCACTCTAACATAGCTCCACAACTTTCTGGGTCTTGCAAATTTCTACCGCAAGTTTTTGTTGGGCTTCTCTCATATCAGTTGGCCTTTAAATAAAATCACCAAGGGTAGAGCGAAAGAAAAGTTATTATCGTCTGAAACCCAACAAAAGGAATTTTATGAGTTGAAGCATCGCCTATTCCCTGCACTAGTGCTCACATTACTAGACTTGCAACAACCATTTGAGATTGATACAGATGCCTCTGACTATGCTATTAGTGCATTTCTTACTCAGTAGGGGAATCCAATGGCTTACCACAGTGAGATACTTTCAAACACAATTTGAAAGTATCCCACTTATGACAAATAAATGTATTCCATTGTGCATGCCTGCCTTCAATGGAATAATTACATTATGGGGAAGGAAACATTCATCCACACAGATCACCGATCCCTATAGTTCATACAGACACAAGGGAAGTTGTAGAACGATCACCATCAGAAATGGTCCACCTACCTGCAACAGTTCCATTTCAACATTAAGTACAAGAAGGGAAACACCAATAATATTGCATACTTCCTCAGCCAACCACCAATCATGGCATTGATCATTGTGCTCAAATCCTATGGGAACGAGACTTCGGGGTGGCCGAATCTTTATAAGAGTGATGTAGAATTCAGTAGCACATACCATAAACTCTTGGAAGTAAAGAAAGTTCGAAATTTTTACACTTAGGATGCACTCTTATGCCATTTGGGAGACATCTATGTTCCTTCAAGTGAGTGTGCCAATATGATTAGGGAGTTGCACTACAGTTGGGTTGCTGGACATTTTAGAGTATAGAAAATAGTGACAGTATTGTAGAAGTATTTTTATTGGCCGAAAATTTGTTAGGATGTTGGGAAGTACATTAGATCCTACACCACCTATGCCATTGACACACCAGCCATCAAGAATCAAGGCCTATATACTCCTCTACCTACTCCTAGTCGACCTTGGGAATCTATCTCCATGGATTACATGTCAATCCTTCCTTCTACTAAGCACGAAAATGACTATGTTTTCATGGTCATTGGAAGATTCTCTAAGATGACCAACATTGTGGCCTACAAGAATAATATCACAACAAAGGTCATTGCTAAAATCTTATTTGAGAGAGTGTGGGTACACTTTGGGATCCCACAGTCCATTGTCTTAGATCAAGATAGTAGATTACTGAGTTCATTTTGGTTAAGTCTCTAGTTGATTCTGGATACAAAAATTACTAAGTCCATGAATTTCCATCCCCAAATTGATGGCCAAACAGAGGTTGTCAATAGGATGATTGTACACATTTTGCGCATGTACAACTCTAAGAATCCATGCATATGGGAAAAAAGTATCCTCTATGTCTAGAGAAACTACAACAAATCTCTCCACAACTCAACGAGCCACAACCCCTTTCATGTAAGTTTGGGATTTTAGCCATTATGTCCCATTCATGTCGTCATACCATTTGTAGCCACTCAGGTAGATTTGGCTCATGTCTAGTCTAAATCCTAAAGGGATAAAAACTTCAATGAGTGCATTAAACAAATCCTCCAGTAGGTCCATGATATATTTGATAGAGCCAATGCTAATTACAAGCTGCACCATGATCAACATTGAGTGCCACACAAGTTCGAGTTTGGCAACAAAGTTTGGCTACATTTGTAGAAGGAGCATCTCATTGGACTCCACCACAAGCTTCACCTTCTCTGATATGGGTCATACCCAATAAATAAGGTTGTTAGTGACAATTCCTTCGAGCTTAGCATCCCACCTTTCCTTGGTTTTCACCTAGTGTTCAAAGTCAACCACTTTTGGCCATACTTTCCACCATTGTTGAACACATATGACATTGTAAAACAAATCACAGTAACAGAGCTCAATACAAACTGCATGGAACTAGCCACAATTGATCAAATCATGGACATGCATATCAAGAACACTTGCCAATAGAGGATACAACTATATCAACTTGTGAAAGCAGGCCAACTCCTTCACCAGGGACCAGTTTCAACAAAAATTTTCTCACCTCGTGGAGGCTCTACATGCAATGGGGACCATTGCTTCCTAAGGGCGAAGGACTGATCTAGGTGGATATTAGTGGCTACCCACCTATTCCACCTAGACCTCTAGTCAGTTTCACTTGTTTCCTTGTTTAGTTTAGCATTTACTATTTTTAGCATTTTTTTCGATTCCTGAACTTCCAGAGTAGTTTTGACCCCCATAAACGACGTTTTTTTGAGGCTCGTTGTAGGCTTGTAGTCATAGTAAAGGGCCTAATGAAAATCCTACAGTCCTTGGGGAGACCTTACAAACAAGGTATCGCACGTGCCAAATGGAGATAATATGACCAAGTTACGACCTCGTGAAGTTGGCTGCCCAACTAACCCCAACAAGGCCCACAAACTCTTGGGCATACATCTCCTAGGGTTAGGCTTTCGGTTTTTTAGGGTTTTCTCTTGTTTTAAAATAATAAATAGGCCTTTGAGCCTCATTATAACACAATTTAGAGGTACGTAGCCATCAGATCTCTTCTCAAAGATAAGCTACCATTGACCAAGCTAGTTTATTTCCATTCTGTTTGTAAGCATATTTTAGTATTATGAGATTAATGAAATGAAGTGTTATATATGCTGAATCTTTGTAATTATGCTTATATCTATAATTTTTGGTTTCTTTTTAAAGTTTAGATCAAGTGATGGGAAATATTACCTAAAATGTGTAATATTTAGGTTGAGGTGTGATGGGAAATATTAGGTAAAATGTAATAATATTACATTTTAATTAGTATTTCCCCCCACCCTAGCTAATTTTTATTGTGTGGGAGTGGTAGTATATATTATAATATTATATTTTATCCAAGGTTTCTCCTCCCCAATTCACTTTTTATCAAAAAATTCCTTATTTGAGGTTCATAAGTGTAAATATTTGATCCCAATATGGTAGAGGTGTTGTAATTCTTAACATTTTAACTTGGTAAACATAAAAATAAAAATAAAAATATAAAGTTAATAATTATATTTATAATTATAATTATAAATCATTATAATTAATAATTAAACTAGCCTAGATCCATCTTAAATTCGAATCTACCAAGCGCTGAGAGGGATCCAATTTCTTGACATGCAAACCTCTTTTAAAGTGAAAAGAGATTTGATCCCTCTCGGCATTTGGTAGATCTATATTTAAGATGTATCTAGGCTAGTAGATAGAGACAATCATGGATACAAGCACATTAAAAGAGAATGAAAATTATACAATCCAATATAGGGGATGGCGCTATGACGAATGACCCGCCTAAGGAAGAAAGGGAAGAATTTGCAAATTATCATAAAACAAAAAAAGAGGAAGAGGAAATTTCGTGTTTAAAGTCTCAAAGTATTTAGTTAAAGGAAGGAGATATAAATAAAGCATTTTCATAAATAGGCAAAGAATCGAATATAGAAAAATAACATAAAAGAGATACTAAAATCTTACTTTGCTCAACTCAAGGAGGAGGTGGTCCATAACTTTAGTGATTTGTATGATGCCACAACCCTAGGTAGATCTAAAGTAAAATTATCAATTTTGTAACATATTATGAAATTTGTACCTTAGGAGGATAACCTTGTTTTGATAAAATATCCCACCAAAGAAGAAACATGTGGAGCAATATTCTCCTTCAACTCAAACAAAGCTCCAGGATTGACTATATTTTTTCCCACTTTAGACATTAGTTTTGGGAGGCAATAAAATTTTATGTTTATAAAATTGTGGGTTAGAATTTTAAGAATAATTCCATGGGGGGTTAAATTAACTCTTTCTTTGTTGATCCTAGAAGAATAATTTAAGCCCTACTTATTTTTAAAGATTCAAACCCATTTTCTCTTTGTAATGTTTCATATAAAGTGATTTATAAGATTTTTTCCAAACAAATTAAGCCCCTTCTTCCAAAAATAATGTCAAAAAGTCAAGGAGCTCATGTGCATGAGAGGAAAATAATAACATCATTCTTGTTCAAGAGTATATCAATTATATTCAAGATAAGAGAGACAAACACATGATTGTCAAACTTTACATGGAAAATGCCTTTACTAGAGTGAGTCATGAATTCCAATTTAAGGTGATGACAAAATTTGGCTTGTTGCTAAATATATTAATTGGGTTTCTCTTTGCATAAAATTGCATTGGATTTCCCCCTTGGTTAATGGGAGAGTGGTTGGGTTTCTTCGTGCCTTGCAGGGCCTCCACCAAGGCTACACATTATCTCCCTCCTTTCATGTCATTACAGAAGACTCCCTCGGTCACATATTGGAATTTGAAAGAAGATGTGAGAACCTCCCAGGAATCAGGTTTGTTAGAGCTAACAAGAGCATCAATCACTCTCAATTTGTTGATGATACACTTTTTATGGGTGGAGATTCCTCAATAGTAGAAAGAAGAATTAAAATATTTTTGGATAATTTTATTGAAGCTTTGGGAGGTCAAATAAATTATGGGAAATCTCATATTTATACATGGAATATTTCATTTAGAAGGGAAAGACAAATTGGAAGAATAATGGTCTTTCAATCAAAGGAAACATGGAAATAATTTAAATATTTAGGCATTCTTGTTTTCCTGAAATATCAACCATCCCAAGCTTGGGAAGGCATTATTTCAAAATTTAAAGGAAAATTTGTTTCTTGGGGGGATATATGGCTCAATAGTCCTCTCTGCTCTACCACTTTATCAATTCTTAGCACTTACTCCACAAATAATTCTCTATGTTTTGACAAAGGAAATTTGCAAGTTTCTGTGGAAGGAGGAAAAATAAGTATATGTAAATTCAATATAATTAAATGGGGTACTATGAAGCATCCTAAAAATCATGAAGGGCTTGGCATTAGGGACTCTATGATAATGAATAAAACAATAAGGGAAAATTTGGTTTAGATATTTATCACCCAAGAAGAAGATTGGTGGAAGGTAGTTTTCAAGTAAAAATACCTTCAAGGAGAAAGAATAAGAAGTCTAGATTCAATTTAAGCCTCAATAGTGTGCTCCCCGATCTAGAAATTATTTTTCATTAATAGTCCATGTCATTTGTTTAGGTATTTATTAGAAGCCAAGAAATGGGGAAATATAAACTTGTGGATTGATAAAATAATGGATCAACAAGTCTTAAGGGATAACTCAGTTGGTCTAGTTTCTGTTGCTAAGTACTTAGCTTATTGGGAGGTCACGAGGTCAAATATCGTTGATGCCCTTGGGGTTAGGCCTTACTAGTTTGGATGACGGTTAAATCCCTTCAGGTTGATCTACTTGGATTTTCCTGTGGATGTAGCAACCACCCAGTTTCCGTGAGACACCCTTAAAAAATGGATCAACAACCTACTGGAATTTTTCTAAGAGTTTCTTCCATTAAGATAATTCTTATGTGCACAAAGAAAATTCACCCTAGATGATATTTCTAATTGGAAGAGGGAATGTAATTGAAATATATGGAACTTTAGAAATATTCCAAATAATCTTCAGCACTTGTCCTTCAAGCCTCATGATCAATTGATGGAGTTCATGCCATGAAAATCCAAGTGGATCAAGCAGGATGGAATGCCTTGTTGGAGAATGCAGTAGGGAAGCTATTAATTCAAATTATCCTTAACCTTAAAAAATATTTGTGAGATTTTAGTTATATTCTTATGTTCCTTTATTAAATATTTTCATCTAACAATTATCAAGAGAAAAAATAGTAAATACAATGGACACGGGAATTAGGCTCCAAGCAAGGGAAGGAAAACCTCCAAGGGGAAAAACCAGAAGATATATCTTCTCTTCTTATAGAATATACTTCAAATGAGAAAACCAAGACCAAAACCATAGACCAAGTTCCCCTCCAAGAACCAAGTAAGTCCACCAAGAAGCTCTTATAATTAGGTCAAATATCAACCAAATCAGTGAGGATCAATTTTGCTTCAACTAGCTTCCAGCTACAAACTTTGGCCCCCAAATTTGACCTCCAAATTCAACCTACAATTTGGACCTACAATTTTAATCCTTCTAGAATTTGTATAAATCATAACCTTTGCACGCATGAGATAATAAATCCCAAAAACAAAATTTCTTTCTTCTTCTTGGTTCCTCCTTGATTCCTCCTTGATTCATAGACCTTTTCTCTTGATTTCTCCGTGTTCTCAGCTTTAGATAGAACTTATTCTTTAGATAGATATAATTGGTGCTAAATGAGGTCGATGTTCCTTCTATTTATACACATCTATGGGGTTTGAATACCCTCATTTAGGCTGAATTCTCACTGCCAAGGCCGACTTGTGCTTGGAGGCTCATAAAACTTTCTAGACTCAAAACCAATACCTTTTACATATTACAACTTGGCCAATAGGGCCTTATACAATTGACAAGGACTCTCTTGACTCAAGATAAATATTATTTTTATATGAAAAACCCTTGAAGCATGAAGAACATGCTTGACCTAGATGAACATCAACATGTAGCATAAAACCCATGCTTAATGTATCAGCCCCAGTGAAAAATCCATGTAATAAAAGTTGATAAAAGGAAAAATAATAACCACGGTTGATGGGACACTTATTCCAAGTTGAATGTTGGGAAAAATCCTAGTGTTGGGGATCACCTGTGATTGGTTGTGGCTAAGGAAATTGGAAAAGGCAATGGCCAAGGCTTTGGAAAGGCAAAATGGAATTTTGGCACATTTATTTATGAAAATAATGGAAATTAGGAGAAAAGGGAGGTGAAGGGTCACAGGTTGAATGTGAGGAGGAAAATGAAGAAAAATAATGGAAAATGAAGAAAATAGAGGCCTCATTCATAAAAAGGATTCTGAGGATCAGTTGGTAACCTTTTGTCAGTTTGGTGTTGGAGCTCTATCTCATTATTCTCTCTCTCTCTGTCTCATACTCTTGGAGACTTAGAGCTTCCTTGGAGCACTCTTGGAGGGTTTGGCATACTTGGATTCTTGGAGCAAGAAGGCAAAAAAAGAGCAGGAGGGCATCGAGATAAGAAAATTCATCAGATTTTCTTGGAGGTACTGTGTTTCATGTATGTTTCCTTCAATAGTTTTGACATGCATGGCATATGCATTTGACTTGTTGGTTGTGGTCTATCATTGGCATGGAGGATGACCGAGATTGATAGTGGATTACCTAGCCTTGCCATTTCCTGGATGGCCATGGTGATTATGGGTACATTTTTTTTCATTGTTGTGTTTTGGTTGGTTCTCATGTTTCCTTAGCTTGGGTTGAGTTATTGGTCTTGTACCCTTGGTTGGACAAACACTCTGAAGCCCTGGACCAACTTTGGTTGAGTTACTAGTCCCATAGCCTTAGTTGGAAAAGAGCTCTAGAGCCCAATAAAAGTTGTGGGTTAAGTTACTAGTCCTAGAGCCTTGGTCAGATAAATGCTCTAGAGTCCTGGATGGCTACGATAGACACTGATCTAATGATGGTTTTGGTGATTTCTAACCATGAGGTGGAATCACTGTTTGATGGGTTGAGGTGGATGGCCTCTACAAGCCCTCGATGGTTTGTTGATTGATGTGTTCTATGAGATCCCACATTCATGATTGGAATATGGCACGAGGGTGAATGGATAAAGAGAGATTTGGCTTAGCCATTCTATGGTTAGGTGGAACATCGAAGTCCCATCCCAGGTTTGGATTTTGTGTTACTAATGAAAGGTTATTTATCCTTGTATTTCTGTGATAATTTTGATGGGTTGTATGTGGTCTATATGGCTGTACTTTCATGAGTATTGTTTCTTCTATTATGCTAGTTATGTATGTGTTTTATGAAAACAACTATGTATGGATTTCATCATGTTTTTACTTGTAATTGAATGATCAATGTATGTATGACCTAATGGATGGAATGGAATTTGATGCATTGAGGCATCAATGGTTCTTAGTGATTCTTAGCTAAGTATGAGACCCCTATGCTCAGAACTATTATTTACACCTGTAGATTACATATTCGTGATATGTTTGACGATATGCCTGTCATGGCTAGTAGGGGTCTAGTCAAGGTCTTGAATAAGTATTTTGTTTAGTACTGTCATTTCTATGTTATTTTACCGATCTAAAGAGATGGTTCAATTATGGGAAGTGAGTTAGCCTCTAAGCCTAAAAAAGTGGCTTGAATCTTGGAGTCGGTGGCATAACACTGAAAAATTTAGTATCTGGTCACTGGCAGGCAAGCCTGTGAGAGAAACTTTGGGTTTATGGCCGCTGCCATGCCTATAGCATGAGAACGACTGAGGCTTAAGGTGTCCAAAATATTAGTGGGACCCAAGGGAAAGCTATCTAAAGTATTGGATTGGTTCATGAGGGTCCTGTAGTTGATTTTGAATGTCTATATGGTGTGATTTCATTGGTTATACTTCCTTAACGTGACTTAGGAGGTCGAATCATATCATTGTGGCCTCACTATGCATGTTTACCTGAGTTGGTTGGTTGCTTGGGTAGATATGGGAGAAGGATGTTACAGAGTGGTATTAGAGCATGGTTCATTCCTCAGACTGGATGGGTTATGTGTTGGTAATACATGCATGTCAGTTGCATGTGTGTCTCTCACACTTACATTCCATGTGCTTGTTGCATTTGCACGATGATGATCATCGTTGTAGTGATGTCATCATGTGAAACTTGAGGTGGTCAATGTGGAATGTAACATCGTGAGTGTATGACTGGTTACATGTCGTTATATGTTGCTTACGCATATCATTGTAGTGAGTTTGGTTACAATCTTGCATGTTGGTTACATTCTTGTATGCTTGGTTGCATGTATCATTCTTGTAAGTTTGATTTCAAGTATCATTCACTCATGCTTGATCATATGTGCTTAGGTATATGGGTAGTTGGTCACATATTTCTTATGCATGTTCATGTTTACATGTGGTCAAGTGTACAATGATGTAGTGGTTGTTGTGATGCATGAGGTTGTGGTGTGTGTTATTGTTGAGGTCATGCATTGACTATTAGACCCTAGCTAGAATGGTAGTTGCATGGTCTGTTGGCTTAAGAGGGGCTGACCCAAGCTTAGAGTTGCTCATGCCAACCAAAAAAACCCTAACTTTTGGCCCTTTCAATAACAACCTACTTAGTGTAGGTTGTGGTCTCACCCAAAGCAGTATTGCGGGATGCTAGAACCAGGTTTCTGCATCCAGAGACCGTGTGATAAGTGATCCTAAGCCCTCATAGCTCAGATCTGCCTTCACGAAGACTTGTATATTTCTATGGTCCACTACTGCAACTCTATGAAAATGGCTTCTAGACCTCCGCAAAGGTCTGCGATCAGATTTTATAGACCTAAAAGAAGCAGATTGTCCACTTTCGTGCACTAGATGGGAATCCTAGACCTGCCTTCGCGCAGATCTACCCGATTCAACAGAAATCAAAACATATTTAGCCTCTATCTTCGCAAAAATGGATAATTACTTAGTTCATTCATAGATACTAAAGATTCAATGGGTCCACACAACAATTATACTTCATTCTACAGAAAATAGATTACTAAGCCATAATGCATAACTTGAATAGAAACAAGACTAATACACAAAGGCGAGATATTTGTTCCAAAATTAGTCTTTATTAGATTCAACATTCAAATTTACAAACTCTTCCACCTTGTGCACTCAGCTATAGGTGCCCGCACACTCAGCTGTGGACTTACCAAGGTCGTTGTGCACTCAACTACAAGAGCCTTCCCCTTTCACCTAAGTACATGAAACATAACTTTCCTACCTTAGAACTTGCCCAAACAATAATATTCTCTCTTCGATTCCTACTTAGACTTGTTATGAATCAACTATATATAGTTTTTTAAATATAATACCATGGTTTGTGAACCATGGGTGAGTCTCAAAATCATCCTATCACCTACCCAAACAAGGGGCTAAAGCCCCTTTGACTCCTACTTAGTTGCGAGCTCTGCTTACACATTTTGCGAAGACTTTATATTCTTTACAAAATTATTCTCAAAAATTGGTTAAACTAACCCAAAATTGACCTTGGGGACCCTATCCCAACAGCCCCACAATGCAAATATGGTGACTCTCCCTCGAGTCACTTGGTTGGCACCTCGATCTTGTTGCGGAGGCCTATGAACTCAACCTACAATGGTACTTCATCAATAGAACTTTGTATTGCAGATTGTTGCACTTCCTCTACAATCTTTTCTGTTATCAAGCCTTCAACGACTAAGCAAATCGTTCTATGTGTCTGCTGAAGTGTCTTTAACTTTTCTTGAACTGACATAGCAAGCTAGCAGGCTTCCTCTGTCCATGGTTGTACTCTGGACTTGAGAAGGGCCTCTTTCCTCTGTAGCTATTCAATTTGTGATTGCAGCTGCTTGCCTTCCTGCAATCACACAAGGCGTTGGACTGACACCAAAGTGCACACAGTTGCCCTAACTTCATCAAAATTGTGATGTGTCTCCCAGATATATGTGTTAAGTTTTTACAAGTTTGGGCCTTCCTCTAGATTCTTCCATAACTCCATAGCCCGATCGAATATCATTGTGAAGTCTCTAACCGTTGTATCCAAACTTCCCATGTTTTCCCTGATAGCTGCTCCACATTTCTCTTGGACCTCTGGTAGAGTGGTTGGTTGTAACTTCAGCTAAAGCTCTGAGATATTCATCTGAATGTCAAACGTGACTTTATCGATCTCATCCTTTGACGTGCGGACTGCAGCAGCCAATTTCTTAACTTTTGTTGTAGCTGTAGCATCGTATAGAATGTTTAATTCTTGAACTGACTTGCATGCCTACATTATTGTGGTTTCCAAGCTCTAACTTTGTGCTTGCAGCTCTTCCTTTTCTTTCAGAGCTTGAGCCTTTTCCACGAACATCTGATCATTGTTGAATTTGAATTCTCTTATCACTACAAGCACGCACTTCTCTCTGATCCTAAGCTTGTCCGACACCCCCTGATGTAGCACATGGAGGGTGTGAAGCGATAGCACTGATAAGTTCACCTCAATGTATTTGACTGTACTCAAAACATGATGGTCTTACTCTGATTCCACGCAGACTAATCCTTCTAGTAAGGGTATGAATCTGAGGTCCAGAGTCCGTTCCAACTCTACTACTTACTCATTCCCTTATGCCAAGCTCGCTTCCACCCTGCTTGCTTGCCCAACGCTCGCTTGAATTGGGCCTGTTTGGATCTGCAGCTCGAGCAGATCCTTCTGGATGCTCCCTAGCATTTTCATATACTGCTGTCAAACTGTTGCCACAAATCTATTGTGGTGTCTCTTACCTTGTCGCCAATCTCATCTAGATCCCCTTCTGTGAGGAACATCGGGTCAATGCACACTTGTTTATCAGATTTGTGCTTCTTCCTCAGCCTGACAATTGTCTCCTTACCATGCTTCCTCAATGTAAAGGTAGTGCTCTACTCCTCTCCACCATCTCCATCCTCTCCCGACAGTTCTTTCTCCTCAAAATGCTGGGAAGCCGAAGCTTCGAATTCCTCTGTGCCAGTGCACTCTGCCTTAGCACACTCTTTCACAGCATGCTCCTTTTCTGTAGCTGACTTAGCAACAACTTATTTCTTTTTCTACTCAGCCAAAGCTCACGGTGCTTTCTGTGTTGCTTCTTTTCACTTTTGCGTAGCTTTCATTTGCGTAGTAGATATCTCTCCACCTTTTCTAGTACCCACGCCAACGTTCGTGGGTTTGCACCACTCTGGTGACCAACTGCCCACAATCTCTTGCATGTTTGTTTCTGAGACTAAGTATGGTATCTTGTGCCATAGATGCTTAAGGTCCTTCCTCACCCTGATTGATACATTATGGAAGCTGGCCTTGAATTTCGCGAAGGCCCTCAACTGCTTGAACAAGGTTGGGGACAACCTTGGTCGCTGACTGATTCCTGTGTAAAGATCCATTTCCATTAATATCCAAAAAACCTTTGATTCTTTGATTTGCTCTAGATCCTTTGTCGACCACAACAAAGCAAACTTCGTTGCCTCTGGTAAATCTTCTGCCTGTGGAGGAAACTGACTATCCTCCAGTAATCTCCATGCTACTAATACAATTGAAAATAGGATCCACACATAATGAAAGGGATTACTATCGTCTTGTGCTTCGCGACAATTCGTAAGGAACTCCTTACACAAATACTGCGCCTAGTTATATTGTACTCCCTTCATGCACTGGGCAGCCAATGACACTACCGGTGTCGGAACTTTGTCCGCGCGACATTTCCTCATAATCTTGCCTACAAGAATCTGGGTGGCGAACTTCACCACCTGGTCCTGAATGGAGTGAATAGAATAATTGCATGACTTCTTGACTAAAAAAAATTCAACCTTCATCTTATTTTCCAGCTCCTTTTCTCCAATTTTCCATCCAAAATCCTTGGCAGGGTCCGCCCCTTTATAGGGCAGCTTTGTAATCCAATGGATGAGCATATTTGTGATTGAGATGGGTTCGCCGAGCCATAAGCACCCATTTTGAACCAACACGAGAAGCTGGCACACACAAACAATGTTGATAATGGACCTGTGAAAATGTGGTACATAGAGCATGTGTAGCAACTTGACCTACTCGACACCTCTGATCCATTTCATGGGTTCCAACCACGTAACTCTAGTCTCTTTGTAATAAATCTTCTTAATGTATTTGTGAGTAGCCAAATGAGGGATTCTCTCATGGTCTGCGAGATCCCAATCTTCCATCTTCAACACTGGAATGCGCGCTAAGACCATGCCTTCAAATTCAACCTGTTCTGGTAACATGGGCATTGAAACCATAAACTTTCCAGAATCATGGTATTTCGTTACTTTTGTCTTCCCTTTTCGAGGAGGGATATATTCTGGGAGCTGTGTGATAGGCTCGCCCTCCTTAGCATCTAACTCTTCCACTCCTTGGATTCTTCTTCCTCTAGGTCCACAATTTTCTCTGGCTACTTATCATTCTTCTCCTTCTGTCGAAACTCCAGGTTCTTCCTTGGTGAATGTCTAGTCGACATAAGTTTCTTCTGTTTCTCTTTTGCAACTGATTTCTTTGGCCTACGCGACCTCGATGCATAGGAACAACGGGCATAACTTCCATGCTCATTATTTTAAGGGCCACCGCGTCAGAGATGACAACTTTAGAACTAATAGCCTCTACGGGATTTGTGGCAGTCATTCGTTCAAATAAAAGTTCACGGGCTTCTGTAGACAAGTTTGTGAATGAGGGTCATGACAAGAGTTCTTCTTAGCCTTTGTGCTTCATAAACTTAAAACAACAAGGCTCACAAAAAATATTCAGAATGCAAAGTGTTCTTCGGCGGACCAACCTGTCCAATTTATATGGGGTTTTGAATTTAAATATGACCTTTCCCTCCAATTTTTGATCATAAATGCGTCTTTGGCAGTAGATCTCCAAATATTTTCACCATAAATGGCGCTTACCCACTCCTCTTAATGGAATTTTTGCCATCAAATCATGAATAGTGACTCCAATGTCTACTTTTGGACCCGTCTGCACGATACCATACTCCATAGCGTAGCTCATCCAGTGCAGCCTGCCTACTATGTTTTTCTCTTCTTCAGGTAGCTTAGTTTATAGTCCCACAATCCCTTATAGCTGCTTGGATTACTAAGACTCTCCTACTACCATGTAGTCATTATGCAGGGGTAGGATCCCCTATATACAACTTCAGCCTACTACCATTCACTTTCTTAGGGAGTGGTTCCCCATTCAGCTTCGCGAGATGAACCACACCACCATCCATGAACTCCTTAACAACATATGGCCCCAACCAGTGCATTTGAAATTTTCGTTGAAGTTTTCTGAACTTGCTGTCATATAGCAGCACTAAATCATCTATCTTAAAAGTGTGCAGCTTAATATTCCTATCGTGCCATGATTTCTCGCGTTCCTTTTGTAGTTGTTGGTGAAAGCCTGCAAGAAATTGGTCCTCTTATAACTCCATTAGTTGCATGAGTTTTTCCTCCAACATCTCACGATCCGCCATCTCTATCAAAGTTGCAATACGTAAAATTGACACAATTTATTCCATAGGGATCACTGCTTCAATCCCATAGACCAACCTAAATGGTGTTTGTCCTGTCAATGTTTTGCAAGTCATTCTCTATGCCCATAGTACTGCTGGTATGCTCATATCAAAGTCATTCCTTTGTGTGTTGTAGACATTCATCAACGCATTCTCCAAAATTTTGTTAAATGATTCCACCGTTCCATTCACTTGTGGGTGATAGGGCATGCCATTTTGATGATACACCTGGAATTCCTCAAGAATCACGCTAATCATTTCATTCAAGAAATGTGTACCCCTATCACTCATCAATATCTCACGGCATCCAAACTGCGTTAAAACATATTCAAACAAAAACTTCACAGTGTTGGCAACTGTACAATCCTTCACTAGTTGCGCTTCCTATTGGGATGGGGTCCCTTGGGTTAGTTTTGGGTTAAAAACCCAAGTTTTGATGTAATTTGTGTAAAAATATGTAATGTCTCTGTGATTTGTGAATGTGGAGCGCGTAGATGGTTAGAAGTAAAAAAGGGTTTTAGCCCTTGTTTATGTAAATTTGAGTTGGTTTTGAGACCCACCCATGGTCCGCGGACCATGGGATTGTATGAAGAAAGCTATAAGTAGGCATGTCTTAGAGAGTCTAAGAGAGAATCAGAGAAGATGTAAGGGGTCAACAGAAGATAGCGCAAAGAAGTGGGTCGTCAAGGGGAGAAAGGCTCTGCAGCTGAGTGCGCAGAGGCCTAGGTAGAGTTTGTAGCTGAGTGTGTGGACCCCTACAACTAGTGCGCATGGTAGTTTTGAGTTTGTAACACCACATTGAAGATCAACAAAGAAGATTGTTGAAGAATTCCTGTGTTTATCTGTTTACTTCTGTTTATTTATGATTGCAGTATATGTTGTGGATGAATGATGTATTTATGAAATATTGATCTAATGATGCACGAATCTATGGAATAAGCATTAATAACTGTACACATTACATACTAAGTACTTTCGCGAAGATTATAATATATTATTTTATGTTTATTAAATACTTAAATAGATCTGCACGAGTCCAGATCTAGGGTTATTTCCTAAGGCACGAAAGTGGATGGTTTGACTATCAAGGGTCCACAAAGACTGATTGTAGACCTTCTCAAAGGTCCAGAAGCTATTTAAAGGGAGTTGCAGTACCAAGCCCTAGGGGCTTATGGATCTATGTGAAGGCAGATCTAGGGCATTAAAAGACATCACATTGATCTCTAGATGCAAAAACTTGGTTCCAACATCCCTCCATACTACTTCGGGTGAGACTGAAACCTGCGCTATGTGGGTTGTTGCCGAAAGGGCCAATAGTTTAGGGTTTTGTTTCGCACAATTAACTCTAAACCTGTGTTAGGACCCCCTAAGCCAACAAATGGTTCCGTTTCTGGGACCGAGCTCTACTTGAAGGAGATGTGTGATGTCGCATCGCTAGAATCCGACCAAAAAGGAAATTGAGAAGTGGTTGGATAGGAAGATTCACGAATTCACGGTGCATGAGAACAAGAATCTACGCTTGTTGAAGGAGCAGTGGTTGGAAAGATATTTGTATATAGAAATACACGAAATATTCTTTTGCACCTCCCCGATCAAATTATACGAGTGGGTATCTTAGTTGGCAGTCGACCAAGGGAGGTGGAAGCTTGACGGTCAAATAGTGTGGACTCCAGAGTTGGTACAGTGACTAAAATCCTCTGAAGACAAGATCATGCGCATTGTCAACCACTGGCTCGATCGAATTATAGGAGGATTTGTAACAGAATTCAGAGTTGATACCTCAGTCAACTATTGTGAAGCAGAGCAGCGCTTCTTCAAGGGACGACAAGGTAAGTATGTGAGATCTTTGAATACCTATATTAAGAAGCTCTTGTGTGAAAAATGGGTTATGCCATTGCCTTAATGTTAGGAGCTATGCAAAGTGGAAAACTCTTCAGAGATCGAGAGAAATTGGGTCATGAATATAATGCATTGATTGGACCTCCTTCAAATGACAATGAGGGAGCGGTATAGGCTTCACCGTAGAGTGTTTTCCAGTTGATAAGACAACATTTTCTGTAGAAACATCAACCATCCACTTCGCCTCCACCTCCACCTCCACCTCATACACCTTCGCCCATGCCTCCACCACCACCACTACCGTTCAACATGTCGAACACCATGAAGTTACCAATCTTCAAAGATATAGGGAACGCAGATACAAATAAATTTTGGTTTGCTGCAAATACTGTATGGACAACACAACAAATTACCGATGATAAAATAAATAAAGCATATTTAGCTACTACTCTGCAGGATCGCACATTAACATGGTACATTGAGCATTGTTATGATCATCTTGTGGCAACACTAGCAGAGACTAAGGCTGCTTTAAACAAAGCATTTAGTAAACCTAAGTTTGACTCATAGGTCAGATTTAAGGAGATCACGATGAGGGTTGATGATATGCCTTGGGAGTTAGATCAAAGGTCGAAATGCGTGATTCACGAAGCTAATATGCAACTCACAGATGGTCAGCACTGTGAGTGGTTTATAACTTCACTTCTTCCCCACCTGAGTATTGCTTTTTCACAACATAAGATAGGAACTTAGGCAGAAGCCCTGGAAATCACGATGAAGTTGCATGCGATGCCTATGCAGGATGCGACCTTGGGGGTACAAAAAATTCACTCCCAGTTGTAGAACCTCTACTTGGAACTGCAGAGCTTGAAGAAAGAGAAGGAGACTAAACTAGAGGTGTGCGAGGAAGTCTGGTGCCTGAAATGTAAAAGCGAGGGGCATGATAAAGACCACTGTCCCATATTTGCGAACTATATCACATAAGAGGGGCTAATTCCCTTGAGGAAAGAAGCTCCAGCGGGACCGAGTATGGGGGTTGCACTATGGTGTGATATTTTTCAGGTGGCTGGAAAACACACAACATATAATTGTCATTTTCTTCAAAATTTCATTTAGACATCACAAAAAAATTTCTGCAACTTCTGCAAATCAATGGGCCATGATGAGTGCCACTGTCGCAACTATGAACTGATGATGGAAAGGATGCCTACATACCAGATGCAAGCTGAAACTCAACCTCCAGATCAGGGTGCAGGTGGAGCACGTGGGGGTTATCAAGGAAGAGGACGGGGCCGAGGAGGAGGACCTGGTCGAGGTCGCGGACAGATTATTTTCTATAACTATGGGACACGAGGGCACTATGCATGGGAGTGTCAAAATCAGACACGCCCATCCTGTCAATACTCCAACTAGTTTGACCACACTATAGAAGAATTCCCTGTGTTGACATATAAGATGCAGGAGAAGAAGGCGTAGCCTCAACAAACTATGCAAAACTTACAAATGATGAGAGCTGAGCCCCGCGAAGAATATCAGAATGTGAATATAGTGATGAGGAGTGGGATAAATACTGGTGATGATATGGGAAAATAGCTTGAAGAGGACGGATGGGTCTATAAGGCCCCAGAAAAGGAAGTTGGTTTTGATTTGGAGCACATGAAGGAAACATTTATGGAGGCCAAGAAAAGCTTCTCTGAGGCATCCACCTAAGGAAGCCAAAACATAGTGCAAGAAACCAACGTGCCCACGGAGGTGGATTCACTGTCCTTACTACATTCTTGGAGACCTACATGAAACTGCTGCATGATAGCAAAGCTGTGAAGGGGCTATAAGAGTTAATAAACAAATGTGTTGTCAAATAAAATTCCCTTGATGGACACCACGTAGTAAGAAAAATTGGCAGGAATAAGGCAAGAACAGGGCGCAAGATGAGACTCACCGCGCAAATAGGCGATTATGAGATGGACCAGGTTATCTTGGATTTGGGGTTAGATGCAAATTTTTTTTGAAAACAAACCTGGGAGAGAATGGGGAGAACTGCACTGCAATGGTCTCCGATCCAACTTAGAATGGCAAACCAACAGAATATCATCCCTATAGGATGATTACATGGAGTAACAATGGACATCGAAGGTGTGAGCGTGCTGGATGACTTTGAAGTAATAGAGATCATTGATGACAATAATCCATACCCTACACTCCTCGGAATTGATTGGTCCATTGAAATGAATAGGGTGATCAACTTGAAGAAGCGAACAATGTCATTTGAAAGGAAATTGATTCGAGTTGTAGTACCGTTGGACCCTGCAAAAGGGTCGTGCTACACTGAACCGGTCCGTGATTATGAGGAAAGCGAAGATGAATTAGATAAAATCTACAAAATCACAATGTGAGATCAAGACTGGATCAATCCAACAATGGATGGGCATATTTCATGGGACTAGGAGAGCTCTTGCACCTCTAATTTAGATGAAGAGTTGGAGCATTGGAAAAATCAGCAGCATGAAGTATCCACATTGCGCTGCAACATGAGGATTAAATCAATGCACTACGTTTCATCGGAGGTAAGGAATTTGACTTATTATGATGGTTTAACTGAAGTGGATAAATTTTTAGATGTGTTTGAGTGTCAAGTCCCTAAGCATCACCACTTCCAAGTGTTAGACTTGGCACTGCGCACTACGTCCGCACGATGGTTGGGTACACACAAGGATAGATTTGATGAATGGCAGGATCATAAAAGAATGATGAGATTGCAGTTTGGTCGACCTAACCTTCGATTGACTAAAAAATATGATGGGAGGGATGATCCAAGCGATCACCTAGTGAAGTGGACTAAAGCATATGGAACAGAGTCGTAACCAGAGTGGGTACATTTATTCTACCGTACTTTTGACACCATCCCTATGAACTGGTACTTGGAGACAATGCTCCGCCATGGCACAGCAGAGTGGGATATATTGAGGGAAGGATTCTTAATGACCTTCAGTTTTGAATATGGGTTCTAAAGCATTGATGATGCCCTATAGGAGGTTAAGGTAGTGATCTTCCGAATACCGCAAGAACCTATGGAATGGATCCAACCACATTCGAGCACCTAGCTACGCCATGCGCTAGAATGCTACAATGTGACTACTGAAGGGGAGGACGATGATCCAAGAAATATTAATATTCTAGAGGCTGAAGGGAATCGCTAAGTCGAAGATCCACAAATAGAGAACCCGAACATCACCGTGCCATTGAAAACCAAGAAATTGAACATTGGGATTGAAGTAGAACTAAAGTTTGCAAAAATTGGGGATTACTGGGACGATGCTACTGTGGATAAGGTCATTGAGTTACTCCACGAATATCAAGATCTATTCCCCACTAAGTTTTTAGATTTGAAGGGTATAATAGGAGACTTGGGCATTATGAAAATCACTCTGAAGCCAAATGTGAAGCCTGTTAAGTAGAGGCTGTACCGATTGAATCCTAAGTATAAGGAAAAGGTTCACTTGGAGATGGATAAGATGCTAGTAGCAGGCATCATAGAACCAGTGGAGGAGTCTGATTGGGTGAACCCAATGGTGGTTCAAGAGAAGAAATAGAAGGATGAAATAAGGATTTGTGTAGATCTGAGGAAACCTAATGATGCATGTGTCCATGACCCATTCCCAATGTCATTTATAGATGAGGTATTGGACAACGTTGGAGGGCAGGAGGCATGCTCCTTCACTGATGGGTTTTCGAGATACCATCAGATCAAGATCACACTAGAGGATAGGAGCAAAACAACCTTTGTGACAGAATTAGGTTGTTTTCAATACACTGTGATGCCATTTTGGCTCAAGAATGCGCTTACGATATTCTCTCGTGTAGTCATCGTGATGTTTAAGGAGTTTATTCATAAATTCTTGGAAGTGTACTTTGATGGCTGGACAATGTTTGGGTTAGTGAAGCACCATGTGGCAAGTTCACGCTTGATGTTGGATATGTGTCATAGGTACCAGATTGTGTTGAATCTAAAGAAGTGTTATTCTATGTCCCCTTTGGGATTTTGTTGGGTCACGTGGTATGCAAGCAAAGATTTATGGTGGATCTTGCAAATATTGTAGTGATAGTAAATTTGGAGGCCCCAAGGAGCATTAAGCAGCTGCGCGCGATGCTGGGACATACAGGATATTGCATGAAGTTCATCAAGGCTTATGCCGATATTACCACACCCATGGAGAAATTGTTGAAGAAGGATGCTACATTCTGTTGGGATGATGAATGTCAGCACAATTTAGATGTATTGAAAGAGAATATGGTCACCACACCGATCTTGGTCTTCCTTGATTGGAAGAAGGAATTCCATGCACATGTTGATTCCTCATGCATTGCGTTGGGAGTAGTGTTGACACATGCCAGTGAAGGAGAGATGGACCACCCTATAGCCTTCACAAGAAGGAAATTATCGAAGGCTGAGAAGAATTACTCAAAAATAGAGCATGAAGGATTGGCCATGGAATACGAGCTGTAGAAGTTAAGACACTATTTGTTGGGCGAACATTTCAAGATGTACACAGATCATTCCGCCTTGAAATACCTTGTCAATAAGCCTGTGTTGGGGGGGGGAAATTTGTAGATGGTTGTTGCTATTTTAGGAGTATGACTTTGAGGTGATTGTGAAGCTAGGAAGGTTGAATGTAGGACCTGACCATCTGTCACGGATCGAAATAGGAGAGGAACCTACTAATTTGGAGGAAGGGTTTCCAGATGCGCAACTCGTTGCAGTGCGCGTTGCAGATAATCATTTTGAAGATATCATTCATTTCTTGACTACAGGGATGGCTACAGAAGGGTACACAAGTCAACAAAATAAGGAACTAGTAGTGCACATGACGGACTTCTCAGTGATTGTAGGACATTTGTATAAGATAGGTGTGGATGAGATATTGCGAACGTATGTGCCATATTTTGAGAGGAATAACATTCTTGCTGAAGCTCATGGAGGGGCTATGGGAGGACATTATGTAAGAAAGGAAACTACATAAAATATTTTAAGTGTAGGTCTATGGTGACCCATGTTACATAAAGATTCCAAAGCGTATTATCAGTCATGTGATGCATGTCAACTGGCAGACTATCGCAGAGGGATGAGTTGCCAATGAATCCTCAAGTATCATTGCAACCATTTGAAAAATGGGTGATTGATTTTATTGGGCTGATTCAGCTCCCAGGAAAGAAGATAGGAGGTCACTATATCATCACCGCTATGGAATATCTCACCAGATGGGCTAAGGCACAGCCAGTTAACGATTGTATAGGACCTACAATAATGAAGTTTTTGTTTGAATATGTCTTAACTAGATTTGGCTACATGAAGGTGTTGCTGAGTGAAAGGGCTACACACTTTCTGAACAAGACAATCAGTGCATTGACCGAGGAGTTACAGGTCTATCATCAGAAGAGCACACCATATCATCCTTAGGATAATGGAATAGTTGAGGCCTTTAATAAGATTTTTGAGAACACGCTAACAAATATTTGCAACGCACAATAGAATGAATGGGATGTGCATGTACCTACAGTACTATGGGCTTATAGGACTACTTTTAAAAAGTTGTCAGGGCAGACACCTTTTAGATTGGTCTATGGTGTAAAAGCTGTGATGCCAATGGAGCATATCATGCCTAGTCTGCACATAGTAGCTCTCACAGATATGGTAGATCGCGAGGCCTTGGAGGAATGACTCACATAGCTAATGGAGCTTGAAGAGGATCGATTCTTGGCTGGATTCCATCAGCAAGTACAGAAGGAACATGAAAAAGCATGGCATGACTGACACATCAAGCTTCACATGTTCAAGGTAAACGATATGGTCTTGTTATATGATAGTAAGTTTACTAAATTTCTGGGTAAATTTCAGATGCATTGGCTAGGGCCATATATTATCAAAGAAATTATAGATGGGGGTACAGTTCAGCTCGTGAAGCTAAATGGAGAACCTTTTTTGGGAAGAGTGAATGGAAGCCGCTTGAAGTTATATACAGGAGATCTTCCCCAATGACTATATGATGGCAGGATAGTCTTAGTTCTCCAGGCAGTTGCAAGGGAGCGCGGGACTATAAACTACACTTCCAGGGTTGGAGGACTACGCAGCAAGCAGACTGTGTTGGAAATGGTGAAGTTGCAATATAGGACACTATGCGCAGGAAGCTGCGTTATGGAGGGAGGTTCCACGCAACACAATAGATAAGTGACTGTTGTTTATGATTTTACAGAAAGAAGACAGTTAAGGGAGCAAGTTGGCAACATTTAAGGCCAAAATATTTGAAGATATGCTGCCATAACAACATTAATGGTTGAAACTTGGGGGGAACGGTTAGATTTGAATTCAAAAACCCCTTTAAATTACGCGTATCAATCCAATAGAGAACACTTTACACACTTGGAGCTTTTTTTGAAATTCATTGTTTGTTTATGAGCTGAGCCTTTTGGGAAGAGTTATTTGCCCACACAGATGTGTCTATTGAAGCCCATGAATTGTTTATGGAGAAGATGACTACCACCAACCTTGTTGAGGATTTGAGTGCAGAAGAAACAATATTTGATGCCCCAGGCCCCGAAATATCCAGTGCTGAAGCTATGCCTGTGGTGCCCATGGTGCCAAGGTCGTCAAGGTTGAAAAAATCCATGGCCAAATAAAGGTAGAAGAAGCCTGTATAGATACGTGCTTCCCCAAGGAGGCACATAGTGACCCTAACCCAGAAAAAATACAAGTAATCGTCAAAAGGCAAAGAGAAGGTTGGAGACTTAGAGGCAGAAGACAATGAGGGAACCGAAGATTTTGATGTCGAAGGAGCGGAGCCCATCACAAATCTCCCTTAGTATGTCTCTCCGAGGAAGGGTAAGGAAAATATTCCAAAGGACCTGAACTCTGGTAAATTTCTCACTTACACACTCCTGCTACCTGAGCAAGCGCCTTTTGAAGGACTTAGCAAATCACACTAAGTTCCCACACTTATCAATGGATAAATTCATGAAGCGTGTATATTATGGAGGCACAGTTGTGACAACACTAGAAACAGAGGAATGGGCCCATGGTGTTGAGCAATCTGGGTTGCTCAACTTACTTTGGGTTCCACATTACCATCACACCCAAATTAACACAACGTGCATACGCCAGCTGCTTACACTGGTACATGATGGGTGTTTATGGCTAGGAGGGCCTATCCCCATCACTCATATGTTGATTCATAGGCTTACACACTTGCCACATGACGAGCTGAATATGGCCAAGGAATTTGGGGAAAAGACAGGAGAGAGGGACCTGACTAAGTGCATGAAAAACGATTATAAACTTGTGAAGAAGGCGTGAGGGTATTCCATCCTATCAATAAATGACCCTGCTGTTACATTGAATTTTGTCACCTTGACTATCTGCAGTTTATATGGCCTCATCAATAGCCACATTGTCCTCTTTGTCAAGCCCCATACCTCTGCTCTTC